>JAVDPK010002230.1:307949-326846 GCA_034780415.1 Cichlasoma orientale | reverse complement strand
TTTTAACTTAAATGAACAGATAATGCTAATAATAATTTATCATCGAGGCAAAATGACAACTGTATGTAAATCAATGCAAAAGGACCAATTAAGGCTGCATATTTATTGGTGTTATACACCCTAATAAATCAGCTGCTGGCAGACTTTTGTGGTTTGGTTTGCTTGCTAAGTTAATCCAAAGCATTGATTTCTTCAGAGGATGCTAATTGTTGGGGGAAGTCTTGTGTATTTATTCTTTCATCAGCAGATGCTCCCACAGTTAAGGAATTGAGGAAAAGATGAAACATTATCTTTGCTTCTGTTACACAACTGGATATTCTTGCACATGATTAAAATGCGATATCATCTTTTCTAAGCTACTCAGCTATCTGCAAAATGGCTGCTTGGTAGACTGACTGCACATTCATGAGATTTCTCCATAACACAGTTGGATCCAGTATGCCAGGCACTGAAGAGTTTAATTGAAAATAAACTTTATATTGGCAAAATTGAGAACTTGGATTCATAAGCATCTGTCAGTGCCTCAATAAGGCCTGCTTATTGTGGGCATCTCTGCAAGTAAAACTTTAATTTTTTAGACTTTAAGCTGTCTGCTTAAATGGCAGAAATAATAAACTATCAGCCTTGGTGCTTACAGGACTCAACCCTGGATCAGTTTACCAAAGCAGTGCAGTCTGTCCACCCTGCAGCGATTTAAACTAGGGTTCTGTTTCCCCAAGGGGGGGCTCACAGTGGACGCAGCATGCATTACTGATGCACTTCCACGCTACATGATCCATCATTAGAGCAAACTTTCCCCAGCTGCTGCCTCTGTGATTCACACTCAGTGAGCTGTAGATCACTGTTCTGCATTAAGTTTTGTGACAGACAGTGTTAACTTGGATTATATTATTTGGCTGTTACCCAGCTGGATGTTACACTGAATCAGTCCTGAAATACCTCAGCACTACTTCAGTTCTGCTCGAGCTGGTGTTTTATGAATCAGCAATAACAGCCAGACTTTCTGCTGTCTGCCAGTGATGTAAAGCTGTAATCGTGTCAAGCTGGGAAACTCACTGCAGCGACTGACACCGTCCGTGGTTTCAGTCTAAAGTAAACATGCAGTAATACAAAGGAGTGTAATTTTACAGTTATTTGAATACAGTAATGTTGGCTCTACATGATTCCGTAACGATCCTGTTGTTCATTAAGTTCGGGTGTGGAAATGGATTCTTTTTACTGGGGGAGTCACCAGTAGAAAACATGGGTGGCATCCCGTTTGGTCCATAAACTGGAGAAGTGCTTAACTCAGGGGTGGGGTTGAAGTGTTGCCCCATCTTTTGCCATACAGCTCCACTTCATGATGCACCTTCAAAGAATACATTTTCTAGAGAGGGTGAAAACGACAGAACACACGATAAACAGTAGTTATTAAAAGATTTAAAAGCATGCAAGGGACATTTAAAAGACGTTTAGGAACCACTATAAAAACTCTTGAGCTGTGAAGCCTTTGTTCATATACCCTCTGGAAATAAACAAAGCAGAAATCCCAAAACACTTACTACTACTACTACTACTACTACTACTACTACTACTACTACTATTTCTCCTCCTCCTTCTCAAGAATTAATACCACCATTTTAAAAAACAAAACCAAAAACAAAAACAGGAAAGGGGAGGGGAGGGGCGGTGACATCTAATATTGTGTTGTCATTTTTTGGATATAGCTTGTCATTAAACCATGTTAATGCTGGTAATACTCTCACACCTTACAGCCTCAAAATTCCCATCTTCTAATAAGCTAAACACAGTCAGTTTTCACTGGTTGGTACAATGGTGACCTAAAATGAGGTAGAAAGTTTTTTTGTTTTTGTTTGTTTTTATCTAAACCCTGGTAACAATGCGATACTGTTAACTGCAGTGAATTGTCGTCATTGAGAAGTTTGTCCCTTACAGCCAGAGTCTGGGAGCTTCCCTGTGGTGACAAACATCTACTAAGGACTGAACCGCTTTCTCAGTGATCTGAAGGTTGTGTGAGGACTGTTTTGTATTGGCACCATGTTGGCAGTGGAAATTGTGCCGTTCCCAGGTAAAGAGATGAGTTGTTGTGGTTAAAAATTGCTTAACTTAATTAGTCCTGTGACCAAGTTGTACACCATACAACACTGTACTGTACTCGTTTTTGAGAGTGCGTAGTGTGCAGTCATTACCCCATTTGTGGTTTGCCCTAAGTGCTCTCAGTATTTGTGTCTGTGTTGCTATCAGCAAGCGGAAGGGTTGAATTCCTGTGCAGCATCTGCAGCTGCAACTTATGGTTTCCCTAGCAAGGCCATGTGATGTAAGTGATGCGACAATAGTGTGTATCTGATGGCTCGACAAATGCATCTTTTGTCTTGTTAAAATAGAAGTACTTGACCTACTTAAATGACTGAAGTGTACTAGTAGACTGTTGGAAAGACCATAAACTTGGACGTGCTTTCTTTTAGTCAAATACAATCACATCAGAATATACTGACCTATCAAACAGTTACATTTAAATATAAAGGGCTCTCTTCTAGGCTAATCAGGCACATCAGCATGATACTCAGAGTGAAATTAAGTTGGTGAAATGCCATAGATGAAATTTGATATATTGAAAAGAAACTATTTCACTTGTGTTTTAAAATGCTTACTGCATTGTTTAGACTTACAAGGCTACAATGATTTATATTTGAAAAGCATTTACAGTCTGGGATTAAATGATTTTTCACACAGACTCAGAACAATGTCAGGAGTGGTTGGGACATTGATGTTTGTTTGTTTGTTTGTTTGTTTGTTTGTTTATTTTTACATATAATACACATGAGGAGATGGCCTGTTTAAGGCACTTTCTCACTAGAGGAAATTGTACTGAGAACCAAAAGTTGACACACTCCTGTGTTCAGTATGCAGGAGGCAGACAAGATACCTGGTCACCCGCCATACTCTATGCCCTGCTCTCAGATTTAGGCAAATCAATGCATCTGGTTTTCCAATATGGTTGAGTTATACGTTTGCAATCTCACATGAACCATCATCTGTCTACAAAAGTTCAGGACTGCAGTGTTTATACACACACACACACACACTATACTTGGGTGGACGCCTTATTTATATTAACATCCACTCAAGTACATTTTGTGATTTATTTTTTTCCACATCCACAGTTCCCTTGCTCTTAACTTCAAAGGTCAGGCGCTGCTAACCAGCTATCTCTGTCTCATGGTTGCCTGCAAGTAGGCTGGTCAGATCACTGATGTAGCAGTCAACAGTTCCATTTAGCTGTCTTCAGTCTCTTGTCCCAGATGAAAGACTCCAACTCCACTGTCATTTGGTCTTGGATTGGATCTGGCAGTGGTAGTCCTCGCTCTGCTCTGCTCTGTCATAAAGCTCATTTATTAATTATTTTATTTTAAAGTCCTGCTCTGCCTCCTTTTATGCATGCACACACTTTTATGCCCACAATCGTGCCCTACCTCCATAATGTATTCTAATTCTGTGGGAAATGCTGTACTGTCTTCTTTAGGCTTTACTCCAGTGTTTATCTGATCAGTAATTGCAGTGAGTGGTTTCTTTCCAAAGCCGCCTTCGCAAATGCTGCAAGGATCTCAGGGAACAAGAAAATATTTGTTATTGATGAGTCAATCTGTCATCTTCAGGTGCTGCGTGGTGAGAGCGAAGCAGTGGGTGCGGCATGCTGAGGCCACACCCCCTGGCTCAGAATGAGTGTCAGAGATGGCGCTGCCAACATGGCAACGAATGCAGGTGGTGGAGGCGGTGGTGGCGGGCTAGCTAGCCCTACTGATCAAGATGGCCGCTCATACCTGCTCCAGATCTATCCAAGGTTAGCTGCCTATCCCTCCACCTGCTGCAACCTTAGGTGAGTGTCCCATCTGCACCTGGAAAATATAAATTTAGCATCAGGCGTTTAGTTAGTATAGTGTTGCTTAATTTATATTTATACGCAGAAAAACTACTGTAATTTTTCAAAGATGCAACTTATTTTTATCTGCTTTACTTTTATCAGAGTGCAGAAGGATGCAACGGCAGCCTCCGTGATCTCGGACGCCACTACGTCACTGGGGCTGGACCCTAGCCGCCTGTATGTGCTGGCAGAGGTGAAGGAATGTGGTGGGGAAGAGTGGGTACTGGAGGCTGGAGACCTGCCAGTACAGAGGTTTCTGCTGTGGCCTCGGAAAGCCCAGGAGCAACACCCCCAGAACTTTGGCTTTTACTTCTTACTACAGGTAGAGTTGACAGCACATCACACTTTATGATTGGGTTCAGTGAATGTGGACTATTGCAGTCTACTTACCTTGTGCTCTCTCTTCCTCCTTTTGCCATTTTTAGTGAGAAAGAAAAGCAAGTTGTTAATCCTTAGATAGTAGTTTGCAGACTAATTATGGAAAATGTAACAGAAAAGGCGAGAAAATCTTCAAGTATTGTTTTCCAGCACGTGTAACAGCAGCATGTGTGAGATGAGTGCTATTTGGCCCTGCCCGTGATGATTTTGGCTGGTTTTTAGGAATGCAAACAGGCCAGAATATTTTTAAACTGCCTCAAGAAGTCATTGTGTCAGGTTCAGCAGTAGAAAGCTAATACATAGTTTTCTTTTTTATTTGATCCAGGAGAGGAATCGTGATGGCACAATCCGTTATGTCCACCTCCCAACCTTTTCCAAGGAACACGAGGCACAGCGGCTTGCTGCCAGGGGCTTTCTTCCCCGTCCCCAGGATGATTTTGCGGACCTCTGCAACCTCCCCGTCCTCAATGAGGACAGTATATTAAACAACTTGCGCACACGGTTTTACAAGAAAAAGATCTACACCTATGCAGGCAGCATCCTCATCGCCATCAACCCCTTTAAGTTCCTGCCTATCTACAACCCTAAGTATGTCAAGATGTATGAGAACCACCAGCTGGGCAAACTGGAGCCTCATATTTTTGCTATCGCAGATGTGGCCTACTATGCTATGCTCAGGAAGAAGGTCAACCAATGCATTGTCATTTCTGGGGAGAGTGGCTCAGGCAAGACCCAGAGTACCAACTTCCTGATCCACTGTCTGACTGCCCTCAGCCAAAAGGGCTATGCCAGTGGGGTAGAGAGGACCATTCTGGGGGCTGGACCGGTTCTAGAGGTAAGATGCTAATATGTGAGACAGCTGGGATGAAATTTTCTTTCTGCCTGTGTCTAGATCATTGGACACTTTATTTGATGCCAAGCTCACGTAATTTGGATTAGTCTAACCTCCTGTGCCTTAAACCATAGCTGATCCATTTGTAGGGACCATAACTGTATATTAAAAAAAATAGATACGTATACCCACTGTTGCAGCTGTTTTGATTTGAGTTGGGCCTCTTGGCCTTTGCCATTGATTGATTTTTATTTTTTTAAACTGAACATGAAGAACAAAGGGTGGTTCGGACTGAGGCCCCGATTACACTCTTCACGCCCATACTGTAGCACAATCACAGGTTGCCGCAACCCTTTACAAAATGAACATCAGAAGAAGACATTGAAGAAGACTTAAAATTAGTGATCTAGACTAAAAACTCGTTACGAAAATGTCTACTGAGGTAATAAATCGAGCAAGAATTATGTCAGTTTGTGGCAGAATGCAGGATAAAGGCACTTCCACACTGGCTTGACTTTTCAGATCGCCATATTTATTTACTGGATTGGTTTCAGTCAGGTGTAAAAGGCTTTGCGCTCTTGATTTAGTCACATCAAGCGGTGAGAGTGCTTCCTGAAAAATGACTCATGATTTTTTGCTTAGGCATACAAAAACACAGACACAAGATGCAAAATTGCAGGGAGCTATATTTAAAGATTATTTTACTGGTTTGTAGGTCTCTAGTTATGAATGGTGACAGCATCTGATCCCATGCTGAACAGAGGAAATCTATTTTCAGGCTGCTGCGTGGGCTAAGCGGACACGCACTGTTATTGTACAGTATGAATGCCTGTGACATAAAGAAAGAAGCAGGTGAAGAAAGAAGAAATGAAAAAAGGAAAAGGAAGTTGCTTTATTAACACTCTCATGTTGCTTCATTGCCTTTGAAAATGCTGTGGGAAGCTAGGCAAGATAAAGGGCTTTTATTGGTGTCTATATTATTAATAATATATATACAAATTTTTTTTGAGCAAACAGGATTTTAATTCCATTTACAGTGCAGGTTTGCGTAACTGAAGGTGAAACACTGTTTTGAATTCTGTCTTTGACCACAGAAGTGTTCATTTAGGACTGTTTCTGACCAGATGATATGATTTTGCTGCTGTTAGGGTCAGGTGACTCTGCTCGTCTTCCTGCTTTCCGCTCTGAGAAATTAGATACTTGTGCTGACTCGCTCTACAACCGCTGACAGGAAAGACTGAACAAAAACTATAAGCAAACTGAAACGTAACACTTGGTGTAAAGTAATTGATTTTGCTAGCTGGTGGGTAATTACAAATAATAAATTATGTAAAGTGAAAAAATGAATTTTCCATAATATAAAAGCAGTACAGAGGCACGGCTCAGGTCTGTGAACAGACTGTCTCCTTTTCTTAACCAGACAGATTAACTGTTTTCTGATGCACAGGAAAGGCTGGTTATAATCAGATGAAACACACAACATGAATGCACGCATTTACTCACTTGTGCACTCAAAAAAGTACACATTGAGTTTGCTACCAGTCAAGATTTAAATATTCTTTTAGGCATTTAGGAAGATGCTGTTTAGGCTCATCATTGAATGAGGGCTTCAGTCCGTCAGGCTACTGAGGCTGTCCTTTTTGCCACAGACAGTTAAAAAAAACCCAGGGCATGTTGCGGATGGCAACTCCGTGTTTAACAAAACGATCACATGCAAGTATGTGCGTAAAAGTAGACAACTGTTGGCTTTTACATTGTTTCAACAAAAGCGGTCGCAGCATGAAGCGCGAGCTGCTGCACAGTATCGCCTTTGTTTGAGTTTAATCCCCGAGCTACGTGGCAAAGAACAGAGTTGACTTCGTTTTGTTTATTTTTCATCGCTGTAATGAGAAACGGGGTCGCCTCCACTTTCACATATGGAAGAATTTACCTCTGGTCAGACCTCAAGCAGCATTATTATTGTCAAGTCATTTTCAACATTCACATCACTCTGCTTCTCTCGTAATCTCTTCTGAGCAATCGTGTGCTGTGAGTGTTGTCTTACGTTGTATTTTGTAGAAGATTAATAATAACGCCTTCGACACAGGGACAGCACGCGCGCAGACGGGGACTCGAACCAGCGACCCTCCGGTTGCGAGGTGAGCACCTACCCACTGCGCCACTGCCACCCCAAAACTCAACCTAGAGTATTTTCGACAACCAGCAGTGTTAAACTGCTGCAGCTTTGACTCCTGAATTAACTGTAGTGCTGTGTGCAGATGGTGAAAGATAAAAAGCCTCTGACTGTGACTGCAGAGTAGATTTCATACTGGAAAGCCCTCTATCTCTGACAAAAAGCAGAAATCCCAGTACTTGTTTTTAGTTTGATAGCCTTCTCAGAGTGGGGAAGTGATTACTCTCGGTCCTGATTTGGAAGTAAATCTCAACATATTTTTCAGTTTTAATGTTGCAGAAATGGGGCTAAAAATAGACCCCTAGTCAGAAAAGCCGTATGTGGAATGTGGTTTATTCAGAATACAAAATTGTGCTGAAAAGAGAACCATCCCCCCCGATCTGTGAAAGTAAATTTATTAGATCATGTGTTACTTGGAAACAGAACTACATTAAACAGAAGTTTAACAAGAACTGGCCACAAGCTGTTGGCTTAATGGCAACAATAAAGGGTCTGCAGGAACTTGCAGGCACAGTGCATTCATCTATCATCTGTCATGTCTCTGTCACCACCAGACCCCCTGACTTAGTACCCAAGCCCTTATTCACAGAACTGCTGCTGCTTTCAGATGCATTTGAATAGTGCAGCGTTGGTCCCTTGATGTGTGTCAGTCTGTTAGTCTTTGGTTCTGGATGGCAGATTGAGGCAAGAAGGGGGGGGAGGCTATGGAGTTTTTTTTTCTTTTTCTTCTTTTTTCTTCTTTTTTTCCCCCTCCATCAGCAGAGTTCTGGTCCCTCTGGCAAACACAGTACCTCTCTGCCGTTTACTCCCAGAATGCACTGGATGTGTGTTAGCTCAGTCCAGAGCTGTGGTTGCAGGGCTAGACAGGGAGACGAGTTTGGCCTTTGCTGCTCTGGTCAGCAGAGGAAATGGTGATTGGATTGGATTGCATCTGGGACCAGACACACAATCATCCTGGATATTGAACAACTGTGCATTTCCTCTTGGCATCATTACAGCATCTAAACATGGGTTTTACTTTGTGGAAATTTGAGTGGAGGCTAGTGCTTTTAAAAATTTCCCCCAGTTTTAACCTGCTGAAAGGTCCTCCTCCTCCTCTATGTGAAAAGATTTTGTTTTGAAAACACTTGCAGATTTATGCAGCATGCTCATCAGATGGCCGGCATGCAACAAATGTTACTTTATAGGAATTTCCTTGGAAATCGTGTTCCCTGCAGTTCATCACCACAAAAATGCACAAATGTAATGTGAACCCTTTGGAATTACCAGGATTTCTGCATTAATTACTGATTTAAATGTGGCTCAATCTGCCATCCATCAATCCATCCATCCTCCGCTTCTCCTTTTCAGGGTCGCAAAGCCTATTCCAGCTGTCATGGGGTAAGAGGCAGGATGCAAGGCTAACAGAGAGACAGCCAAGCATTCACGCTTAAATTTATACCAGCAGCCAATTTAGAATCACCAATTAACCCAACATGCACATCTCTTGGCTGTGGGTGGAAGTCTGAGTACCAGGCACAAGGCAAACATGCAGTCCAGGCTGAATGGTTGAATTGACCTCTGCACTAACGACTTCTCCAAAAGCTACTTGGAGTTATTTGTTCCAATTAAGGACATGAGATTGATGTGTGGGTTGAGTTGGTGCTACTTTGTGTAAATAAAATTAAGGCATGCCGCAACAACTTTCAAAGGATCTTAGAAAAAGTGTTATAGCAATGCATGAAGCTAGAACAGGCTATAGACACATTTCTGTAGAAAATGCAGTCAACTTGTGAGTTTCCTCAAAGATCAGTTTTGTTTTTTCTGTTTGTTTTTGTTTTGATTTTTTCAATCTGAAACGGGTTTAAATAAGAAAAAAATGAATCCAAGAGTAGCAGCACCTGCAAAAATACCTGCTGCTTGCAGAAAAACTTGTTTCTTTAGCCACTATGGGGAAAAAAATCTGGTGTTAGGACTCCACAAAGGAAACCACTGTGGAACAACTCAGGTTGAGTGAGATGACCACCTAGATGTGCCACATTGCTTCTGTGGCAGTTTTCTTTGGACAGATAAGGCAAAAGTTGAACTTCTGACGAAAATGTTCAGTGCTGCGTCTGGAGGGGGGGAAAAAGTACTGCACACCGACATGAAAACCTCATCACAACTGTGAAGCACAGTGGAGGAAGCATTGTGGTTTGTTACCTCATGCTTTCCTTCTTCAGGGCCTGGAGACCTCGCAGTCATTCAAGGAAAAATTATTTTAAAATTATATTGCAAATTATTACAGGAGAATGGCAGTGCAGCAGTCTATACCTGAAGCTTAGGAGTGGTTCGGTGATTCAATGTTAGGGAATGGCCAAGTCAAAGTCCTAACCCTAACCTGATTTAGACCCATGACCCAAAGAGGGCTGTTCATCCCAGAATTATTCATAACTGAAGTTGTCTTGTAGTTAGGAATCATCTAGCATTGCTCCTCTTTGTTGTGCAAGTTTCATAAGCAACTGCAGAAAATGCCGTTTTTAATAAGGGAGGTGCTACTAGTTGCTAAATTTAGAAGTTCTCTTACCTTTCCAGTGTTCACTATGAGTGATCACTCAACAGTTATAACGGTGAGTTTGACAAAAATTCGATCACATTTCATAAGTAATCAGTGCAGAACTTCTGGTAATTTGAAGGTTCACAGACTTTTTCTTACAACTGGTGTCCACCTCTTGTGTGGACGTTATTAGAACATTGTATACTATTTTTAGAAATGTTACTCAAAGGGAGGAATTTTTACAAAAGGATTTTATTTGGTTCTTTTTTTTTTTTTTTTTTTTGTGTAAGCTGATCAGGTTACAGCAGTGGAAAGTGTGTGTCTGTGTGTCTGTACATGTGTGTATCGTCGAGCTATAGGGAATGTGTAAAGGTCTGAGCCACATTTTGAGGAGGTGAGATCATCATTTGTGCTGCTGGATTCTGGCTGTGTACTGTTGCTGGCAGATTGAATGCCCACAACCTGAAACCATCTGAAAAGCTGCTGTCCTACTTTAGTGCCTCCCTTTTTTTTTCTCTATATGCCGTTCTATTCTTTAATTTTTCACTCCTCTGTCCTGAAAATAATGGCCGTAAAGAATAGATTCCCTTTAATAGTTTCAGCAGTCTCTACAAATAAAGACTTCTACCCGCAGAAAAGCTCAATAACTCAGTACTTCCACTTGTGAACTGGTTCAACTGGTTGATCCTCTTACGTGGTTCTTTTGGCTTCTCTGTTTTCTTTAGCCAGACTTTAAAGCCATTTTTTTTCTTAGTGTTACCAAGGCCTGTCTCTGTTTAAACAAGTTGGCTTTTATATAGGAGGCGTAAAGAACTATGTGTTTCAAAGCTATGGTTAAGATTACGCTTGTAGTCCTGAAAGGTTGTATGCAACTCTAGACTTTAGAACAGACAAAATGTTCATAGGATCTCTTGTTTTGCCCTTGAAGCATATTTCTACTTTATTCTGGTGCAAATTATGCATACTAGAAAGAGAACTGAAGTCTTTTCAGTTATTTTTAAAAAAGTGCTGATATAGACTGTTTCTAGTCCATTATAGCACTATGCTGAATAGCTTTCATTTCAGCAACACTAGTGTATAACCAGTTAAGCAGCTTGCTCAGGATAAAAACATGATTTAGTCTATCAGGGTGCCTCAAATGGACGTACAGTATGGCAAAGGAGGAAAGCGGTTTTGGCCAGGCATCTCTGTGCATACCTTCGTTTTTTTTTTTCTCATAAAGATGAAAAGCTCCTGATGTGAGGTATAATGGAACTCCTTATTTGTGAGTTGGATTAGTTGGTGAGTAGAAAATCATGTGCTGTAGCAGGCATACAGTGCTTAACAAATTTATTAGACCACAGCTGCCCTAAATTAATTAGCAAAACAACATTTTGTTTCTGTAATGGTTAATCCACCAGTGTGCGCAAGCTCTTTAATCTAAATGATATTTCTAATGCTAAAATATAATTATTGATGTTATCCATGAATTTTAAGTTTACATTGTTATTTTAATTTAGATGCCAAATTACATCTAAATTAAAATTCCTTAGCAGAAAAATGAGTTTTAGTTATTGAATGTTACATTTGATTAATTTCTAATTTCTCAGAAGTCTAGTGTGCCGGCTCAAATTTGGGTATTAAAAACAAGAATTCTATTTATTTTCCTAATAAATAAGAATATAATTTTTTGATTTTAAACAAGATTTTACAGATTTCTAAAATATTTTTTCTTTTTTTTTCTTTCTTAATGACAGGTGTGCCAGTAAATTTGTTAAGCACTGTAAATACCAGCAGGGTGTTCATTTAATTAAAACCTGCTCCAAAAGTGAGTGAATCCCCACAGACCCCCAATGTTAAAATGTGAAACTGTACAATGGAGGTAAACGCATTCATAACCTGGTACAAAAACACATTTTTGGTCTTTATGGCTAATCTCTCCTTTGACAGCACAGTGATTGTCATTGTGTTTATTGTAATAGTGGCGGGCAATATAGCCTCAAAATGATATCACAGTTTGCAGTAATGATGTTTATGATGATATTGAAAATAAATACTGGCTGTTTTATTAGTGCAGATTTTGTGTGCTTTGTTGATGTTCTGACCCCTTGTAGACAAACCACTTTGATACTATTAAAGTAGCTCTACCAGCACCAGCCTGGAGGCTTACATGCTGCTCTTTCTCTTAGACATTCCTGCTATACCACTGATGTCACGAGATGGCACTTTTTTTTTAATCACATACAAAAATTATACGGTTATTATTCTGGGCGATATGATCTGGCACAGCCTTACATCAAACTGTAAAGTATGGAATAAATAAGCGAACAGCTGTAGGCTAGGCTAATTCAAATCAGTAAACTGGACTGCTTGGCCTATTTTTGTGGCCTCTGTGCCTTTTTTTAGAATATTTTTAATGCAATTATCTGACAAATAATGTGGCTTGCTGTGTGGTTAATTGTACCGCCTTTCTAAGAAGTGCATGCATCAGTTTTTGTGAGTGGGATTCTAGTCCTTTATTAATATGTTGCTAAGCTTTAATTAGCAGATGGGTGAACCTTGCTAACCAAGCTTGCTAGCATGAGCTTATAACTTGTCGCTGTCTCTTCTAAACATGCTCATTTCCAGCTCTAAAATGTGACACACATTCAAGCAAATTCGTTTAGAAATGCTGTACAACAACCCAAATAAAGACATAGGCATAAATACCTTTTTAGTTTCTTTTACGCCTGTTGGTGATGTAATATACAGCCTTGTGCCTAAAGCTTAACATCTTACTTAAGCACATATTCCTTTGTAAGATCCCAAGTCTCCTCCACACTCACTGCTTCAGACAGGAAGTTCCTGTTATCCGGAACCCCCGAACAGGAAGTGGCTACGACATGTGAAGTAACAGCAGTAGTTCTCTCTACTGTTAGCTCAGAGCCTTGAGGGGTGTGGGCAGGCCAGCGTATTGTATTGTAGTTCAGGAAGTGCAGAGGAGTAGCTGGCCATACTATCTTCTGATCCATTGTTTATCTCTTGCTTATGGGTAGTTATTCAGGCTGGGTGGCATTGTGTATGAGTCTGGGAAAAGCTGGCATTACTGTGATTAAGTCACTGTGCCAGGCCCGTGACTCAGCCGTCTTATAAACACACACATACACAGGCCTTCCTGTAATCATACCGTTCAGCGTCTTACTGAAGAGCAGAACATACAGACTGTACACAGCTGACGTAGCAACAGGCTACATGTGCGACTTCAGGGTCTATTCGTGTGCTCTGACCACACCACAAGCTGGGATTTTGATGTGGTCCCCATCTAGACATGGGTGGAGTGGCTTAAAATGTCTCCAATTTGGTAAAATACCAAACCGCAAGAGGAGCATAGCTGGTACTTGAAAACTTTACCCCAACTATTGAACCTTTTTACCTCAAGTGTCTTGTCCTTCTGCTTTAATCTTAACTTCAAACCTGATGAATCAGCTTAGCCAACTTTTCCCTGTGCCGTTGTTTTAGAGGGACTCAAAGAAGACTCACTTGGGTTGGAGCAGCAGCCAATGGTTAAATTGGCTTTGGCAACATTATTTTATGTAGACTGCAACACTGGGGGGAAAAAAAGTTATGATTATAACACAAATGTCAAAGAGAGCCAAAATTTGTCTTTATTTTTTCAAGCTGAATAATCTTTTAGATCTCAAAAAATACGATCTTGAACCACCTTCTTAACTTTCCACAGGAGTCAGGATACCTGATTTAGTGAGACTGCATTAACTGTGTGTGCAAAGCACCTAATCTGTGGCCCCAGTCCAGCTGTCGCATTGCCTGCATTCACCATGTTTTTTGTTTCGTCTGTAGTGACAGGGATTCTGCTGTTGCCCCTCTGCAGTTGTCATTCTGTCACTGCTCGGTCAATGGTTCAGAGAGATGTTCACTTGTATGGTTCTCATAAAGTGGTCGGGTCTGCAGAACGCCGCTTTTCATCTCCCACTCTGAAGTAATGTAATGAGCAGTCGCAGTTAGGAAACTTTCAGTGGCCCCAGAGGTCCATCCATCAACAGTACGGGCTACATATAGTGAATCAGACAACTCTGGCAATTACTCATCACGTCTTTTCATTCGGGAGTTACCGTGTTGCTGAAATGTCAGCTGGAGGGGTTGTTATACCGTGGCTCGGGTACTTAAGACATATGCTGAAATCCCGCATCCTCCACCGTGTCCTACGGCTGCATATCTTTTAGCTATGAAACTTCCCAATGCTTTCGTTGTAGCTTTTGCCCTGTCTGAGTTTTCACTGAGAAGCTGTTTAGAAGCTGCAGGGAGTAGAAGTTGTCTTTTCCCCTCTCTTCCTTGCGCTGCCAGTTGACACACCGAGGTGACGTCTCCGTAGACGAGCCAACATATTGGACGTGTTGCCACTAGCATGAGCAAGACATACTGCACAGTGCTTGTACACTCAGATTATCCACCTTCATCATTAGCACAAACTCCAAAATGGTCCCACACAGCAGACTGAAATAATGCTGCTGATGCTTGCTTGCCATTTCCACAACTGACTTGGCTGTTGCACTTGACACTTAACCCTAGTTCAGACTAAACACACCTCACACAGATCAGAAAGGCTGACATTCTTGCACTGAATGAAAAACGGAGTAAAAGATGGGTGTGCCAATTTGTCCCGTCTGCATTGTGATCTGTGGTGTACAGAAGGACTCTTGTGGTAGCTCTTCCTGTTTGCAAATTCAGTACATCTCTGCTTCTGTGCCAGTATTTTTAGATGCTGTTCCCAAAATATAGATGATCGCGCAGTTTATTGTGAAACTTAAGTTGGGCACAGATGATTTAGAGTTTTTAAGAGTTAAAAAAAAAAAGGCTTTTAATTCATTTTTTACAGTGGGACAAAGTATGTAATTTAGCTTTTAAGTTCGTTCCTGGCAGTTTCTGATTTTCTTTTTAGGCTTTGCTAATAATAGGGACAATCTGTTACGCTCAGCCAGTGCACACTGAAGCAATTACTTTTTCTCCCAACCACCACTACGACCTCTTTATTACCACCGTGCATCCAACACAAGTCAGTTTCCACAGTAATTGATTTAGTGCTGTGTAGCTGCCATGTGATAATTGCCCTACATTTTAATAACATAGTTTGCCATCTTTTGTGTACAATTGTTGTAATCATCAATTAATTGGATTATATAATAATAAAAATGACTATCACAACTTTTGTCAGTCCAAAGTGACGACATTGTTCTTGTTTTGTGTAATCCAAATATGTTCCGTTTGCTTTAGATAGAATTTAGGAATACAGCAAACTGCTGCATAAATGACTAATTGATTCATTTTTCTAACCTTTTTACATCATATTTTTCAAAGTATCTGCAGTATTTCTGTGTTCAAGGCCAGAACATAATTTAGAAATATTTCTGAACTTGAATGAATTCAAGAAATGTCTCAGTACTTGGAGCATTTGCTGTAATTGAATCAAAGCCGTTGATGCCTTTATTGTCCTTCACAGAGTTCGTTCTTTGTTAACGGTTCAGATGAGCTCGAAGGGTTTAAGTGTAGTCAGTGAGGATATATTGGCAGCTTGAAGCAAAGCCAAGCATAGAGGAAGAACTGTGTAGTGATGTGGTTGCATTCAATCACTGCCAACAGCATGTGATCTCTCCAAAGCATTTTTCACATTCAGGACAACAAACAGTGATTATTTTGTCACTAAGCACAGATAGCGGTTTGCCTCAGCGTCATGCCAGTGATGATATAAATTCTTGCTGCTTGGTTTTCCCGTTTAACCAGTAATAGCTGAGTGCGTGATGCTTAAAAAAAAAACATGACAAATAGACTTGTGAGTTTCAACTTTCTGCTGCCAAACGAGTAAACATGTCCACCTAGTAGTTTGAGTCATTTCTGCATGAGTGACTGCCGTTGTCCGCTGTGAATGTGGGAACTGGCAGTTGGATTATTTGGAGCCCTTTGTGGGTGTATCTATGCTGTAGTGAGGTGTCAGTGTCAGGGCCTTGGCAGCGTCTGTGGAAACTTTAACTGAAGCTCTTTTGAGCTGCAAAACCTGAAAGGACGCAGCAATGCTTCAGTGTGATTCCAATAAGGCTGGTACCGATAAAATTTTCACTGATTATGAAAAGAGTTGTCTTAACTTTCAGTTTTATCATCAGTAAGCATGTTAAAACTATACTTAAAAAAAAAAAAAAGAGGAAATACAACTTTCAGGGCAGTGAAGTCAAACAACCTGTTTCTTTGACCATCCAGTCTTATGCAAAATCAAACTTTCCCTTCAGTTTTTCTTTTTGTTTTGTTCATGTTTATCTAAGTGTTTACGACATCTTATGTTTAAGCTGGTTTTTAAATTCTGTAATTTGTGCTTTCTTATGTCTGTCCCACATGTTGAGACAACTCAGACTACACAGTTAAAGATACTCCCCGGTTTGTTTTGTAAGGCGAAGTGCGCGAGCGTGTGTGCGTGTGTGTGTGTGTGTGTGGGAGGGAGGGAGGGGGTTTTCTAAATAGGGATGTGAGCCTTCAGACTGGTAGGTCTGGCTCTGATAAAGTGGAAATGTACTGGGAGTGGGATATCAGTAAGAAATCTGCGCTGTGTTGTGATATGGTCTTCATATCTGTACCCGCAACGTGCGTGTACAGTAGCGTTTTCAAGTTTTACACACCTCCACAACGCTTTCATATGTAACACTGCTGTTTTTATCAGTCAGTTAAAGCGATAACCTTGTTGTTCAGACATACCAAAGAAACCGGCTGCTCTTGTTTGATGTCGTTTATTGGATTGAAAGATTGAAGTCAGAAGAAACAAGACGTATTCGCAATTTAACAATTTATTGATTTAACAAACGGGGGGCCTCAGAAGCATGCGGAAGAACCATACACAGCCACAACAGCCTGGCACCTCCTCCTCATGCTAGTCATTGGCTTGGTCACACACTGCTGTGGGATGGCATCCCGTTCTTCAACCAGTTTTGTAGCTCATGTGGTTGAGTTGGTCACTCTGGCATGAACAGCATGCCCAAGCCGATCCCGCAAGTGTTCAGTAGGGTTGAGGTCAGGACTGCAGGCAGTGTCATTCCATCTTCTCCACTCCCAAATTCTGGAGGTAGTCTCTGCTAACCCTGCTTTGTGGGGGTGAGCATCTCATCTCAGAGGATAGAGTTCAGTCCCAGACTGTAGAGATATGGGTTGCAGAATTTTATCTCAGTATCTCTCTGCTTTGAGATTGCTTCCTGATTGTCAGCACCTGCAGTACCAGAAGCTCAAAACAAGAGTCAGTAGCAGAATAAGCTGTTTGCCATTGGCAGAGAACATTTAGCAAGTTTTTCATGGGTGCAACCCACATACTCAACTCTGCTGCTCAACCCAAAAATGCTTTTTCCTTACAAAATGTGGCACCAAGGGGAAGGAGAAATAAACAGGCTTTCCAGCAGTGTAAGATTGTTGGCTTTGTTACAATCAAGAAATAATTGATCAAACTTTTTGTAATATGTTTAAATAAAGTTTAATCTCATTGGTCACTGGGACATAGATCAGCAGCCACACACACACACACACAACTTCCCAAAAAAGAATCTGCTTAAAAAGTTTACCAATTTGTCCCAAAAGGTTATTCCATCTCAGCTTATCAAATTTAAAAGAAACTTCCCATGTGCACTTCTTCAGTAGGAATTGTGTAAAATTTCCAGTCACCACTGTCATTAGTTTTTCTCAAGAAAAGAAAAAAAGTCCTTTAAGGGTAAAGGTCGGGGTTTTTTTATAAATGTTTTTTGAGGAAAACCAGCTAAGCTAGGATTTTATTTAAGGTAACTATCTGGTACTATGGATCTATGAATATGGAATCTGTGAAGTGTAGCTCAAGTTAACAAATATTTGGATGTCCAATCTCTGACAGCCTGTAGAAACCACAAGACAGATATTTAAAGAAATAAACAAACATAATCCATATTAAGTTGAGCCTGAAACATTTTAAATGGTCTGGAAGCTCTCTGTATGCCGTGTATGTGCTCACAGTCGATTGCAGACTTCCCTTTCCCCCAGTCTCGCCTTTTTTTGCCTCTCTTGTTTTTCTTCTTCCATAAACTTATTGAGTGCAAACTGTATTGCGTAAGAGTGCCTATTAGGCCTCGTCTTTCCATGGACAACATGCAGAAAAACGGCTGCTCTATTTCCTCATACCTCCTGCGCTTCAAGCCAATCAATCTGCTGAAGGGCATGTTTGATTGCGAATGATGCTGTGACATGTTTAGAATTCCCTCCATAGTGCAGCATCCTGGGTCCTGCAGAAATTTCCCAGGGTTTTGTACTCTGCAAGGGTTGTGGAGGTGAAGGATTCAGAGCCGTGCCGGACACAGTGAGCAGCAGTGAGACACTTTCAGTTCCAGTGCACATTTACTGACCTTCATGCAGGAAACAGAAGAAATGGCATTTTACTCTGTAAAAACAGAACGCTCCCGGAAAACAACGTTCTAAAAAGTTAAATAAAGGGGAATTTTAGTTTTGATTTGCATAGTAGATGTCCATCTAACCAAGCACACAGACACAGTTTCAGCATGGTAGGATTATGTGTGCAGAAAATAGAGAGCGAGCCTGGTGAGTGGGTGGGTAGAGACCCAGGGTGAGCAAGTCCAGAGCTGCATACAGTTCTAGTCAAACACACACCACAACTGAACATCTTTCGTCATCCATCAGCAAGTAACAACTCTTGCCTCACTTCCCTCGAAGCAATTTTAAAATTACATTTGGAGGTTGTTGGTTTTTTTTTAGTGTTTTTTTTTTTTTTTTTTTGCACTATAATGATTATAATTTGTGCAAGAATATATTCTTGCTTAAAGTGCAAAAAAAAAGGACAAACAAGAAAAGAGCTAATGCACAATGTTTGTACTTGTGCAGAAGAAAGGAAAATGGGTCAACAGTTCATCCTAAGGAATCTCAATCAGGTGTGTGTGTGTGTGTGTGTGTGTGTGTGTGTGTGTGTGCGTGTGTGTGTGTGCGTGTGTGCGTGCGTGTGTGTGTGTGTGTGTGTGTGTGTTTGCACTCTTTATTCTAATCATCCCTAGCACCACTGTATCAAATTCACCTTGCAACTGGTTTAGAAACTTTAG
>JAVDPK010002230.1:296704-306704 GCA_034780415.1 Cichlasoma orientale | reverse complement strand
GAACGCTAAGACAGCCCACAACAACAACTCCAGCCGCTTTGGTAAATTCATCCAGGTTAATTATCTGGAGAGCGGAGTGGTCAGAGGGTAAGTAACACCAGGTCAAGTGTGTGTGTGTGTGTGTGTGTGTGTGTGTGTGTGTGTGTGTCTTTTCAAAAAAAAAGGAGAACCTTTAAATGAGTGTTTCTATGTTTTGTTTGCTCTCTATAGCACAATGTCTTCCTCTTTATTCTTTTACAGCAGGTTACTTGTTTCTTATGTTCAGTAAATGGACTGAAACTTTCAACCACCAGCATGTCCTTCCTTTTTCTCAGCAGCCAGACTCTGGTTAGGAGCTGCATCAAAGTCTGGTCAGCTGTGTCACTTCCCCATTTCCTCATCAAGGGAGGGGAACAGATGCTCAATATGTTGTCTTTAAAAAAAAAGGCAACGTGTCATAGTTCAACTGTGGAAGAAACCGAAGGGCTGCAGTGAGCATTAGTACAGTGTTCAGACTAAGAACTGGTGAGGTGAAATCTCTAATATCAGTATATAAGAAATTCTCCAGTCCTAAAAATAGTGAGTTGAAACATGTTAATGCCTGTGCTGACAGCTGCTCAGTGGGTATCCCTAGCCTGATTATCCCCTAATAGCACCAGCTCTCATTGCTCACCCTCAGAAGGATCTGTAATTCAATCCGAGAAGTCGATTTTAGCAGGCTGAGGCTTTTCCCCAAAGATAAAGAAATAAAGAAAATGTTGTATCTACTCAAAGCACATCAGCTAACATAGTTTGTCAGTATTATTCTTTGTAGTATAGATTTCCACTTCTAAACAGTTAAGGACTCAGAAGGCCATCACAGCTCTGTTCTGTAGACTTAACAAAGGCTGCCTGTCTGTCCATCTCCAGTGGCAGCCATTCAGAGACTCAGTGGAGTGGATTAACAAAGAGGAGGCTGCTGCTCAGCTCTGCTCGGCTGTCTGAGCTGACTGACTGACTGACTGGATATTTTTATGGTCCCTCACTCTCTGTGTTACTGTATGAGATGGAGCACGAGCATTAAAAGGAGATGGTGTGTGAATGATGTCTGAGCATGAACATGTGTGTGAGAGCATGTCCGTCTTACTTCTTTGAACATGGACCGATAAACAGCCAGTCTATCTGCAACCTTTTGAAAAGACATTCTAGTCTGCAATCATGAACTGTTCTCAAATCAGATAATGAGTAGGGATGCTTATTTATAAGATTTTATTCACACCAATGTCACCATTTATAGATGAGATTTTTGTATCCATTCCTGATCATTTTTCTGCATGAAAGAAGAGAACCTCTTTTCACTATCAGTACCGATTGTTGCATCCTACTTAGGTGTGCCAATGCTCCACTGCAGTGAGTATAAAGTCACTGTTTTGCAATCAGTGAAAAAACAGTCACAAAAAAAAAAAGAAACAAAACAAAATATGCAGACTTTGATAAAAGGAAGTGGATTAACTGAAAAATATGGAACCAGCTGTCAGTTTACATCCTAACTTATGGGGAGCTACTACCTTCATGTTGCCTTTGGGGACCTTTCAGATTCCTTTGCCATGTGTTGCATTGTTTGGGAACCCCCTAAAAATCTATTTACCGACATGACTCGTCTCTTACGAGATTGTTTTCCAGCACTGGACCTTTTTTATCAGAATGTTTCCTGTGTTGGATTGAATTTGAGATGTTGAAAACATTAAAGAGTTCACATGTTTGAGGGGCTTTCATGCCCTGCATGTCTGCGTATATTCAAAGATGTTTCAGAAATCTTTGACAGGAGTTGGTGGCTCTCCTGAGTTGCCTCTAACAGGTTCAAGAGGGATTTTTTTTTCACACTGACGTCAATGTGCGAGGGCAGCTTAATCAGAATTCCCGTCAGTCGCTCAGAGACCGTGCCCTCAAAGACATCAAACACTTGCAAACTTGCTTGTCATAATAATGATAAATAGCATTTTGTGGGTGTTTTTTGTGGTCATGATGCGTATAACTGATTAGACCCCAAAGTCTCAGAGAATGTAAATTAGCGTTTTAACTCCGCGTCTATCTGCAGTTGAAGCTGCACTTTTAGCAGCAGCTATGTTTCTCACAGCGCGGCTCTATTCTTAGCGTGTCAGGAGAACTGGCGTCAGTGTTGTTTTTGCTTGGCTATAGAAAAACCAACTTTGACTTATAAAATCTGATTTAGAAAACTTTACGGCCTCGGCCTGGCGTAGTGGGTAAATCAAGCTGCGTATCTCACGACTGCAGTGAAAACATAACTCTGCTTTCCAGGCTCCTCTGTCTCGTTCTGCTATACAATAAAATAAGTGGATTCCAAAGCTGACTGTGGTTGGTATGTTGCTATGTGGCGTGTGATGACATACATTCGACCATATCCGAGGGCTTTGTTCACTCTTTGATTGTTCTGACCATCTGCCCTCACTTCCCCTGCTCCTCCTCTCATTCTTTATTAACAGCCCGCTTTCACACATGACCTGCAAAACGCACACTAACACACACACACATGGACAGAGCTGAGTGACCTTTTATTATCACATGATTCATCCTCATTCTTCTCCTTTTTTTCTCCCCCCACCCCCAAACTGACTTTTTCTCCATATTACAGGGCCGTGGTGGAGAAGTACCTCCTGGAGAAGTCTCGTCTGGTGTCCAGAGAGAAGAATGAGAGGTGAGGCGAGACGGGGCTGGGGTCTTGACCTCTAACCACTACAGCCTTCATGGGGCCTTCTGTATAAACATGTGGGCTGTCTCCCAGGAGCCTATGTTGGATATGAAGTTCAGCTTTAGAGCTTGCATGCCCACATACACACTCTCACATATCCAGGCGCTGCCACTGTGCCATGTGTTTAATTACAGATAATACGCTTAATAAAAATCAAGTTTTGACCAATTCTATTTTTTAATTGAGAATGATTCACTGCTGCACAAAGAAAAAAAAAATCAACTTCCTGTCCTTTGCTGACTTCTGAGTCGACTTGACTCTTTCTCTTTGTCATACAAGCCTTTATTGCTCACTGTGCCATTCCCTACCAACTAGACACTAGTCTGTTGCTACTTGTGACTAATATGCAAAGAAATATTTTTCAGTCAGAGTGATCAAATCCTGCTTTGTCATGTCATTTCTCTGTTTGATATATACCACCACTGAATGAGTCAAAGGATGAGGCTGACTATGAAATTAATGAAAGCAATAGATAAACTTGACATTAACTCAGAATCTATACAAGGAACACATGCAAGCAGCCATTTAAAAAAATAATAATAATAATACATAAGTCTTCATTTATCCTTTTTTTTTTTCTTCTTCTTCTCACAATCACAATATAGCACTTCACTGCTAAGCTGAAGCAGCTGATACTTTGGATTAAAAAAAAAACCTACTGTAGCTGTTTTGAGTGGGAAGAAGATTATATATTCAGTAGTTTCCTGTCTAGGCTTTCCCACCTAGTTTTGGAAAATCTGTTCACCTGCCACTGCCGACTGCGTCTCTGTAACCCTCCGCCTTCTGCCGCCCACGCTGTGTGCTATTAATCACATAGCTTTCAGTTGCTGTTGACAGTGCCTGTCTAGCAGCGAGTCTGCTGGGCGATGTTATTGTTTCTTAGTGATAAGTGTGGAAACTCATTACTCCCGTGCCCCCGTACAACAAAGCTCGCTCACCTATCTACCTGCTCGCTGAAAGCACAAGTGGAAAACTGATATAAACATCGCTGAGCTCTAGAAATTGGCTTCTTTCTATTAGCGTTATATAGTGTGTTGACTCTGTTTATCACTAAGATTACCTCATATTTGTGGCCATAAACATGTTGATCTATTGATAGGAAGCAATGGATGCCCATTAAGAATTCATTAATTTAGAGAAGCGTTTTTACTAGTGGACTTTGTTTTAACAAATATGAAAGGGAACATTTTTTCCAGTAATAACTTGGTGTTAAGTACAGCATGTGAAGTACATGATGTTGTTTTGTTTATTTATTTTTTTCCAGGAACTACCACGTGTTTTACTACCTGCTGCTGGGTGCTTCAGAGGAAGAAAGAAAGGAGTTTAAATTGCTGCCGCCTGAAGACTATTTCTACCTCAAGCAGGTAAGCATCGCCCAGCTGCCCTGTCATATCCAGCGTTTTATCTGTCCCAGGGGCCACGGATCCACTGCTCCACAGCCACATGCGGCCCTTTTGCCCACCTCCAGTGGCTTTTTTCCAAAGATTAGTTTGCTTCGATCGCCAGCATGTGCTTGAGCTACAGCTGGGCTTTAGTTAAAATGAAATGGGACTTTTTAAATTTACTTTTTAAAGCACCTGGACAATTTTAATGTTTCACATTTTACATTTCAAAGCATGCCCAAACATGCTTATAGATTATTTTTTCCCCTGTTTTTCTTATTAATTTCTTAAATGCAATACAATATGGTATAAATGTAATGAAAATGCAAAGGTACAGTATCAGGTAATCATAAAGAGCCCACTGCAGCGTTGTCCCTTCTGGTAAAAGGTTTTATTTGTTTACACTTATTATTACTGTTGATAGGCTAATTTATGCGTAAAAGGTTGTCACCTTCATTATTAGGTTCAAGTATGTTTTGCAGCTCTAAAGATTGCTCAAAAATGTCTCTTTTGGTAGTAAAGATTACTGATCTCTGGTCTGTCTAAATTGTTTTCTCCATTTAATTTAAATATCCTCTGTTCAGTCTGTTCAACCCACTTAATAACTTTCCTAATGATTTTTAACCTTTCATCAAGGATTTGACCCTTTGAAGTAACACTGTTATTCACTTTGAGTGGCTGAAGTGAAGCTTGGCTACCTTTCACATGTATATATTCATGAAGGCAGCCAAGCTTCTGAATAAACTGCGGCACACACTCAGCATACTGCATACATGCGTGCTGCATGTTAATGAACCAGTCTTTGTTCTCTCACTTGTTGTTATTCCCCTCTCTCCTCCGCCTCCTTTTCACGTTTCTCTGTTCTTCAGCTGTTTGCCCATTTTGCGCTTCAGCTTTCTTTCTTTCTTTTTTACGTCTTCATACGTTCTTATTAACTGTCTTGTTCCTTGCAGCAAAATTTTAAGATAGAAGATGAGGAAGATTTGCGTCACGATTTTGAAAGGCTGCAGCAGGCGATGGAGATGGTCGGTTTTCTTCCCGCCACCAAGAAACAGTGAGTGAAGTGAAAGCCTCTGTGTTCCTCCAAGTGCAATGTAGGAGCTTTTTTCCACTCGATCCTGTAAACAAAAGTTATTTTAGTCTGGGCATTGAGTCACATTACCAACCACAGATTACAACAAAGATACTTTTCAGAGCCCGAAAGTCTCTGAATTTAATGAGCCAATCAACCAGTTTATTAGAGACAGTGTGCAGTTACAGCCCTGTACAATGCCTCTATTGAGCTTACAACTCATTGAGCATAAAGGGCCGATCAGGCTGAAGAACAGCACCACACGTGTCATATGACTGTATTGTCTGTGTTGTTTCTAATCGGTGGGGTTTTTATGATTGTGTTGCAGGATCTTTTCTGTGCTCTCTGCCATCTTGTACCTTGGCAACGTGACCTACACAAAGAAGGCAACAGGCCGAGATGAAGGCTTGGATGTAGGACCACCAGAAGTCCTGGCAACCCTCTCTGACCTGCTGAAGGTAACTTTTGTGTGTGTTTGTGACTCTGTTCTTCACTTTGTCTGGTTAGTTGTTTGTGTGTGTGAGACTGTCCCTGTTAATCTGCTGGTGTCACACGCAGGTTAAAGAGGAGCTGCTGGTTGAGGCGCTGACTAAGAGGAAGACGGTGACGGTCAACGACAAGCTGATCCTCCCCTACAGACACTCCGAGGTAAACACCAGAACATCTGTGCAGTCTCTCATTAGCCTAATAGTGCCCAGCTGCTACTTCCTCTTTATTTATTTCTGCTTCTTCCTCTTTATTCATGCTTTGGATTTCTTCTTCCTGTTGGTGTGTAATGTTCAGTGTAGCTGGGTTTCTTTTCAGTATTATATTTTCATTTTAAACCACACCATGAAGCTGCCTCTAATGCTCTGTGCATTGCCCCCTCTTTTTCTTTCTGATCAGGCTATTACTGCAAGAGATTCTATGGCCAAATCTCTGTACAGCGCCTTATTTGACTGGATTGTTCTGCGCATCAATCACGCACTGCTCAACAAGAAAGACATGGAGGAATCTGTTCCAGTAAGACACACACGTTAAAAAAAAAAACACCAAAACATAAAACCCCCACACACACCTTGAAAAGAGTAAAACAGTGAAAAGTTTCAGCTGCAAGTGGATGAACTTCGCTTTGGTTGCTATGCGCCTTCCTTCCTGCTCCTCACTGGTGTTCAGTTGGTGTTCACGGCTCTGTTTTTCAGTGCTTGTCCATCGGCGTCCTGGACATTTTTGGCTTTGAGGACTTTGAGACCAACAGCTTCGAGCAGTTCTGCATCAACTATGCAAATGAGCAGCTGCAGTATTACTTCAACCATCACATCTTCAATCTGGAACAGGTGAGCGGTTTGCGTTAAATCTGTCAAAAGGTTTGCCTTCGAGCACTTCAAACGAATGATTCTCTGTTCTGCGTTTGTAATAACGAGTACGAGGAAGATGACTCATCCAAACGTTTCCTGGTCTCTGCACAGGAAAACCATTACGTGGGAGTTCATGCTAGTTTATAAATCAAGTTATTGTAATAATATTGAGCTATTTAGTCAAACATAACTCTGCAAACATACGATGACGCAATTTTAAAAAGGTTTTTTTGCATATTTTCTGGATGTTTTCTTTTTGAGACTAGTAGACTAAACAATTTGCGTTTAAAAGAACAGCATTAAAAAGGTCCGACCTCGACACCAAATCGCCAACAAGCTGATGAAAATGTTTTGTTGTGTCCCATCCAGGAGGAGTACCAAGCAGAGGGGATCACCTGGCACAACATAGACTACATAGACAATGTGGGCTGCATCAATCTCATCAGCAAGAAACCCACAGGCTTGCTCTACCTCCTGGATGAGGAGAGCAAGTAAGAGCATTTGTAGATGGTTCATTTTAATTTATGTTGTGTTTATCGCACAAGTTGCCCCCCCCCTTTTTTTTTAAATCCATGCTTCTCCCGTCATCCCTTCTTCTCTGTCTCTGTGCTCCAGCTTTCCACATGCCACAGATGAGACCTTATTAGCCAAATTCAAGCAGCAGCACCAGTGCAATAAATACTTTGTACCCACACCAGTCATGGAGCCCGCTTTCGTCATTCAGCACTTTGCTGGGAAAGTAAAATATCACATCAAGGTAGGGAGTAAAGACCATGAATGCAATATGTGACATCACAACATCATTCCATTTAACCTTTGTTTTAGTGTAGAGGTTTGTGGGGTCACTCCTAACTGTCTGTCACCTCACCAGGACTTCCGGGAGAAGAACACAGACCACATGCGCCCAGACATTGTAGCGCTGTTGCGGAGCAGCGACAGAGCATATGTGCGGCAGCTCATAGGCATGGACCCGGTAGCCATGTTTCGATGGGGCATCCTGCGAGCTACGATCAGGGGCCTGGCTGCTTTCAATGAGGCTGGTCGCGCCTGGGCAGCTAAAACTGCAGGTAAATTACTGGTGTGATCCTGATAAGGCTTTTTTTCCCCCTGCCATAAACGTATCATCACAACACTCCCACTTGTTAATGTGTCTTAACTTTTTTTTTTAACTCAGGTGTTGTCCGTCCAGTCACCAGAACTCCTTTAGGAGAGCTTCAGCGGTCCAATGCACCAATAGAAAGAATGTACAAGTAAGTAATGCCCATAATTCAGTATGAAACTCTGAAAGTCGTCTCACTCTCTCGGTGTCGTGTTTGTTCTGGTTTTCTAACTTGCAGGTCTGTTTCCTCTGGAGGAAATCTGTCTGCCTTGCTACCTGTGGGCGTGGCAGTGGCTTGTCAGTCCTGTTTACTTTATAGTTAATAACAGTGTTACTTTTCATTGTCACGGAACACAGACTGACTATTTTAAATGGGATTAACGTAATATTCACCCTTCACGAAGCTGCCACTTTTCCTCCCTTTACACACACATTTCAGCGCAGCGTGTTTCCTGTTTAATGCTGCTTGTTGAATGTGAACGATTTGTAGAACTTGTGGACCTCCACATTTACCCGGTGGTGCTGGATGACTTAAAGAAGGACAATTTCAGACACCTGAAATCTGCTCAGTTTTGTTACTGTGTCTTATTTGAACTGAATCCTAAACACAGACACACACACACACATCTTTCAGCATCACCATTTAAGATGCATCTCCCTTCACCTTATCTCAGCCACCCGTATTCTCTCCACCTTTTGGTGACCCAAGTGTGTGCGGTTCTCTCCTCTCCATTTCCCCTCCACAGACGAGCTTCTATGCTCGATTTCTACTTTGATCACTCAGAGGAGCGCCCTCTAGAGGCCTTTGAAGACATCTTTGCTAGCTATGACAGTAAGAAGTAAGTGAATTTGCTGGTCAGGGGAAAGGCATGAGAACACGAGGCCAAGCAGGAAGGAAATTTGTTTTATTTTGGATAAAAGTTTTTTGGTTTGTGCCATTTTTCTGAGTTTGCTCTCATTCAAAAGCAAAATAAGTGTCAGTTTCTACCATGCGGGTTAGTTATGTCATATGTTGAAATGTTTGCTCCCTTAAATATGGAGTCAACTCCTTAAGGAAGCTCAGCACAGCAGTATAACAGAGCTGTGCCTTTCTTTTCCCTTACTGCGTCCCCCCCCCACCTGGATTACTTACATCAGCTGTGGAGCCAAATATTCATACACGTGCCGACACCCCCGCCTAAATGAACAAAGGCAACTGTGAGAGCTTTCTCAGAATGGACCTACACCATAACAGACGTTTTTGTTCTCTTGAGACCTCTGCCTCCTGGTTGCAGTTCTGAATTTAAGTACATAGATCCTAACTTAATTAAACCTCCAACCCAATTGTTACCAATATTCAATCGCCCAGGCCTTTCCAGATCTGCAAACAGTGAGCTATAGAGGCTATAGTCACTGTGGCTCGTTTGTTACTGCCTGTTCCTTCACTGCCTGATCTCTGTTTTCGTGGTCAGTCGTGGTAAGTATTGGAAAAGTAATGCATGGACTAGCTCTGAGACACGGAAAAGTCCCTGTATACTATTAACCCCACCAGACCTAATGACCAGCGTAACAACAGCCTCAATTAAAGTACGAGAACATCCAGAAACTTCACAAGTAACAACTTACAGTCACAAAACCAGTAACAGCCGCAGCATGGATACAGATGGCCAACCACGCTGAACGTCAGCTCAACTCTGCATGTTAACTACCACAGTGCCAGGCATAAGTGTGTGTGAACCAAACCCCTATATGCCCCGATCTCTCTCTCTCTCTCTCTCTCTGTGTGTCTTTTTCTGCTCTTTAAAGGGATATGGCAGCATGGTTGGGTGATCTTCTGTGTCTTGTGGTTTCCTTCTACATGAACAATAGGAGTTAAAGGCTTTGTGGGTTATTCTTCACAGATGAGAAATGTGTGAAAGCTGACGTTTCTCTTCAATGTTTTTGTTGTTTTTTTGTTTTGTTTTTCTTGGTAACTGCGGTGGTATGTTTTTCTCTCAGGTGTTCTAACAGAGATGTTTTGTCACACTCTGCTGTGCATCTTTTTTTTTTCCTCCCTCCTTGCCCCTACTCTTGTTTTTTTGTTTTGTTTTTTTTGTTTTGTTTTGTTTTTTCCCCCCTTT
This sequence comes from Cichlasoma orientale, assembly GCA_034780415.1. Classification (NCBI taxonomy): domain Eukaryota; kingdom Metazoa; phylum Chordata; class Actinopteri; order Cichliformes; family Cichlidae; genus Cichlasoma; species Cichlasoma orientale. Next base: position 296,987 of record JAVDPK010002230.1, on the reverse strand, counting down.
CTTCTCCTGCTTCCCATACTCCCCCTTCCTTCCCTGTTTACGCTGGGTGTGCGTGTGTGCGGTGTGATCAGAGACATGCATGCAGAGATCATCAGCTCCATTAAGAACTTGCAGTTGGATGGCGAAGACCCTCGCAAACTGCTGCAATCCTGGGGTCGTCTCCGCTTCCCACGACACGTCCTTCAGTGAGTCTGCAGATAGACCTGGCATCAGCTCTTCTCCAGATCGGTCCAGTCTAACCGGCTCAGGCAGAACATGCTCATCTTATCGGGGGGGGCGGCGG
>JAVDPK010002230.1:270269-288187 GCA_034780415.1 Cichlasoma orientale | reverse complement strand
TATGGATGAAATAGCTGTGCACCAATTGGGAGGAAAAGTGTAACTTGACTAGTTGCGGGAGGCTCGTAACACCAAGGCTGTAGTTCTAGTATATTTTTGTTTCTATCAAATAGATAACATACTAATAGCTGTAAATTAGCACGCATGCCCATGCTGGTTATGGCCCTTTTCCCTCTGTTCTTTGCAGGTGCGTGGAGATGCTCATCAATGAGCAGATCCGACGCTACAATGAGAAGATGGAGGAGATCGAGCAGCTGGAGTATGCCGAAGCTCTAGCCGTTAACCAGCTGAAACTCAAGAGGAAGAACACGGTGAGGAAGAGAGCGCCGCTTCTCTCCGGGTCACTCGTTTGTCCATGTTAGCGTGGCCTTGATACCAAATTACATCAGCACTAAAAAGTTGGATGGAGGTCAAATAATGACTGATTTATGCTGTAATAAACACGATGAGTCAGTAACACTTTCCTGCACAACCCCAGTGTCAGAATCTGATATTCTTAGCTTACATGGGGTAACATGTCCAATGTTCCTTGTCTCTCTTTAGCACTACTGGCATTTACCGCTCAGGTTAACAGCTCCTTACAAAGGAGTGGTGGTATGTATCATCGTTTTCTCCTGGTAGAGTCGATCTTGTAGTTGTAGTTTGTAGGTTTGCCATGTCAAAGCGCCCGTGCATGGCATGTTAGATGTGGGTAAAACTTTGGCTGTTATGTGCGTGTTTGGGGTTTTTTTTTTGTTTTCAGTTGTCTCTCCTTAATCTCTCCTTACTTGTTTATTCTTCCATACTAACTGGGAGTAGACTGCATGTTGCTGTTAGTGGGTTTATGCCCTGCTTGTGATGTGAGAAGACAACACGGTTCTGGGTTTGTCTCATAATTCCGCTGTTTGAAAGATTATTACCTAACAACAGTGTGACTTACAAAGCTTGGTGGTAATGCAGTTTTGTCTTTGCAGCAGTCTGTTTCACTCACATGAATTTATTCAACCTTTTAATGGGATGAAGACTACAAAGTTCTGAAAGTCATGCTTTTTACAGAGTAGTCGGGCCTTTTTTTTTATTATGGTGATGTCTAACTTGAAGTACATCACCTTTGCAACACAAATACTTGAGGGGAAAGAGTAAAAGTGTACAATATTTACATTTCGTTCACTTTTATCTATTTTAATGGTCCTTGTTGCTGTAAGAATTCATATGCAGGTGCATGAAAATCTCACAACCCACCCTGCCTTTCTCTTGACCTCACTAACACCTTTTGGTTCAGTTTCAGGTTTGGGTTAAATTCATGTGCATTGTGTCCATTTCTCTTTTATTGTAAAAACTCCATCATAATCACCTGATGGGCATTTCCAGGTTGAGTGAATGTGTGATCCTCTGTCTTATGCAGATGCATGAGAAGGTCAGTACTGATCTGAGTGCGGTCCCTGAGAACGAGCCTCTGGACTCGGACACAGAGGCCGAGAAGAACCTGGTGGAGCGGATCAAATCCATCAAACAGGAGAAGTGAGAATGAGCTCTTATCGTGGCTTTAGTTGCCATTGTGTGGTGTCCTTATTCTCCTAAAATCTCTGATTTTTCTCCTCATCTGTCCTTTTTCAGAGAGGATCTGGCCTGTCGACTGCCAGAGATGGAGCAGCTTGGTTCAGACCAGGAGAATTTGGACTCCGAAGCCTCGCTAAGCTCTGAGAGCCTCTTGGACGAGCAGCAGCGCTCTTCTGCCCACAGCTCAGAGCCTGAAGGTCAGTAGTAAGGTACAGTCTGGACTTCCTGTTTCTCTCAGTCAGTTCTTTCTGACCAGACCACGGGGCCACTGGGTCGGGCCCTTCCTGTCTTTTGTGGCACAGGTCTGGACCAGTGATGGTGAAGTGGGTGGTGACGTCTGCTCTGTAGCAAAGCAGGTTGGAAGACCAGCAACCGTGTTTTTGTGTGTTTGTGTGCATGCCGATGCATGTGTATGTATAAATGCATGCTCAAATTTCATCCAAAATTGATTCACTGAACATTTGGCACATCAAATCAGATGTTTGTAATTGTAACTCACTGGATGTATTTTTTTTCCTCAGCTGATAACATGGTTGCATGATCTTCCATTCGCCTTCACTCTCGCAACACTGCCGTGTGTCTTTTGATTAAATTCGTTTGATGTTTACCTCCCACATCTGTCCTCTATCCTCCTCTGTTCCAGGACGAGGTGGCCATCAGCTAAGAACCAAACCACATTGTGCTACCAGACCTTCAGATCTAGCCCAGCGGCCTAAAGTCCCTGGTGGATGCACCTCTCTGCAAAACCTCACCCCTGCTAGCTCCACCTCTTCTGTGTTCAGCTGCACTTCTTCAAGCTCTGAATTCTCCAGCGCCTCCTTCAGGCATCTGTTTCAACGCCGCAACCCCGTCATCCCAAATACAGTTAAACTCCCCCTGGGAGTCCGCCCCCAGTCGGCATCCTCGAGTCCAGCTCAGACTCATAATCCTCCAGGAAATCAAGGACCTGCCTACTCAGTCAAGAGACGAGAGCACCCCGGCCGCCGCAAAGACAGCACCCAGTCCCTTTACCTCGACGGCTCAGAGCGCGACTTGTTGCTGCAATTTTCTTCCTGTCCTCCTTCAGCCGCCACTTCCTCTTCTTCCTTTTCCACGGTTACAACCTCCCCTCCCCAGCATCACAAGACAGAAGTCGCAAAGACCCAGAGACGGTTTTCTGACCCAGACATCCCGTACATGGACGAAGACGTCTGAGCGGGGAGGAACAGAAACGACTGGAGTAGTGAAGAGGATTAAGGGCAGCACTCTGCAAACAGACAAAAGGCGATGAATATAAACACACCCAGAGTCGACGCAGATGGCAGCAGAGCGCTCGGAGAGGACGGATCTTGATTAATGTATGAATGGAAACGAGAGAACGTGACGAAACGTGCAGCTGCTGAGGTGACGAACTCAAGTCACAAAATGCAGCTGTTGTTGTCTGAGGCGAGGCAATGCAAACGTGTCGTCCTGTGACAGCAGAAATGACTGGACCAGATGTTGCCAAGCACCTTTTCTGTCTTTTTAATATATTGTCCTTACTGTTGATGAATTCAATTGAACCAGAGGCTATTTTTCCCTGTAGCCTCATGATGATTTTTTTTTTTTTTTTAAATTTGTGCTAATTCAAGAAAATATTGCAGATTTCAGTCGCACTTTTCATTTCTTAGTTCTCCCAGTGAGCAAAATATGCTCTCTGAAATGTTAGGTAGTGCCTTGATATTGTACATTGACTTGATAAAGAAGCTCATTCTCATGTCATGATGATGGAACAGTGCTCGTAGAGGGAGGGAGGGAGGGTTGTGTTTATTGTACAAAACAAGGACCTAAACCTGCACATTGTGACTATTGCACACACATAAAAAAACCAGCCTCTGTTTGCCTTCATCTTTTACCTGCTGCACAACACACCAGATAGGAAGTCAATTCATTCACATAGCAAAGGGAATGGGAGCAGCACACGCCACTTTCTCCACTGAAACGACAAAAAAAAAAAACACAAACCCAACCGTGATCCAGCAGCCATGCCACAATGTACCCCTGAACTTCCCCTCCTCTAAAATCACTCAGTCCCGTGATGAGAAACGTCTCCTGAAGCACAGCTTTGTATGAAACGTAATACTAATGTTCCTCTCTGACTGCTGTTGAATGATGTTCGTTAGTTCGTCTGGATTATAAGGAAGATGTTCTGATGTGTATTGTGTAATAGAGCGTGTATGGTGACTGAACGAGCTGTAACGGTTACTAGTATTAACATGAAAATACAGTACATGATGCTTGTAACATCCCCTGCTGTGTGTTTCAATCACGTACGATTAGAGCTTTTTACAATGGAAACAGAAGATGTCGGTAAACACAAGTTATTAAAACTTCAGGAAATTTATGAGCTCTCCATAAATGAGTCTGCTCCAAAAAAGGTTAACAGATTGGCGTTAGCCCTTAAATGCAGATAAAATCTAGTAATGTCAAACTAGAAAACAGAAATTCAAAATTCATTGGCCGCACACTTACAGCCACGTTATTAGTTTACACGTTGCCAGTACCAGGTCTCTCCGTGGCACAGATTCAGATTCATATTAACATGAAAGCGTCACACAGAGTTGTTGGCTAATCACACATGACGTGAATCTCCCATTCCACCACATCCCAAAGGTGCTCTATCAGACTGAGATCTGGTGGCCGCGGCTCAGGATGTAGAGCAGGTCATCTCTACAGCTAGTCAGAAGGTTGGTGGTACGATCCCTGGCTGCTCCAGTCTACATGCCAAAGTATCCTTGGGTTCATCGGAGTGTGATTGTGTGTTATACAAAGCACTTAGATGTAGAAAGTGTTTGTGTGAATGGTTGAATGAGACATGCTTTATAAAGTGTGTTGAGTACTCTGTATTCTGACCTACCATCCAAATGTTGGCACAGAAATTGAGACTCATTTTCCTAATCTTCTATTGTCCACTTTTGGTGATCCTGTGTGAATTGTAGCCTCAGTTTCCTGTTTTTAGCTCTGCGCCCTGTGTGGTCTTCTGCTGTTTTAGCCCATCTACTTGTGTTGTGCGTTCACAGATGCTCTTCTGCATACCTTGTTTGTAACTACCAGTTATTGGAGTTACTGTTACCTTTCTATCAGCTTGAAGCGGTCTGGCCATTCTCCTCTGACCACTGGAATCAACAAGGCATTTTCACCAAGAAAACTGGCCACAGTGGATATTTTCTCTTTTTTGGACCATTCTCTCTAAACTCTAGAGATGGTTATGTGGGGACATCCCAGCAGATTGCAGTTCCTGAAATACCCAAACCAGCTCTTCTTGGAACAACAATCAGGCCCCGTTCGAAATCACTTAAATCACCTTCCTTCCGCACTCTGAGGCTTGCCATGTGATTGGCTGATTAGATATTTGTGCCACCAGCAGTTGAACTGGTATGCCTAATAAAGTGGCTGATGAGGACATGTTTAACATTTTTAAGACAGATAACAGAGTAGATGGCACGAAGCTGCTCAGAGTATCAGTTATTCCCGCATTAAGCAATCATTAAAACTGTCAGTTGCACTTAATCCTCAGGTTTGAACAGATAACTGTGCTGCTTCTTTGACACGTTGAGCTCTTCCAATGTAAACTGCAACCGTTTAAGTTCTGCACAGTCCTCACTTTAACTTTTAATTTTGTGTGGTTTTTGCGTGCAGCGGAGGAAATGCACCCATTTGGTACCTTTAGCACACAAGAGCACCACAGCTCAGAATCCGCTGCCATAATGCAAGATCAGTTTTTGTTGATTATGAGTCATTTGCTCTGAGTTTTTAAAGCCCCACCAGAGCCACAGAGGAAATGACACCAGTGTGAGTTTTAACAATGTCATGCAAGTATTCCCTTCAAGCGGTTAAATTTATTTTTACTATTTTTTTACACCCTGACTTGCTGTCAGCGTTTTCCTTACTGGTTGTGGATGTTTTCTCACCCTTGCACATCAGAAACTCTCAAGCAATTGAAAGTTTATGTAGTTTCAGTTGCTTCCATCCACACATCCGCAGATGCCTCACATTATGAAAAATGCCCACATGGGTCAAGTGTTACCTTCTTAAATGCAGCTCCAACTTCAGGTGGTGCAAAAGTGTTTGAGCTGCAGATAAGGAACTTGGTGAAAAGAATCAGAACCGTCTTCAATCAGTGGTCCACATTGCAAAACTATTTATGATTCTCAAAGAAGATTAAGCCTATTAAATGGACTTTTGCGTATGAATTATAGTTGTGGTCAGAAGTTTACGTGCACTCATCATGGGCATGAATCTCATGGTAATTTTGGCTTTTTAATGATTTCTTTGAGCTGTTCTTTTTCCAGGGTGGAGTTATTGTATAGCATACATCCTTTAATGAATTTAAAAAATAAGAATTGGGTGTACAAATTTGAATTTATTTTGGATTTTCTCTAATCCACACAGGGTCAAAAGTATGCACACACACCCCACTAATATTTGGTTAAATGTCCCTTAGCAAGTTGCACCTTGACCAGACACTTTTGGTAGCCATCAATAAAATCCTGGCATAATTCTGGCAGGATATTTGACCACTCTTCTTGGCAGAATTGGTAGAGTTCATTTAAATTGGTAAGCAAGAGTTTGGGGGTAGTCCTCCATTATTCCATCCACTTTGTGCAATGTAGTATTATCACGGGCAGCAAACAGCCCCAGAGCAGGATGCTACCACCACCATGCCTGAAAGTTGTACAGTGTGCTAGGGGTTTTTTTTAGAGGGTGTAATGAATATCATATACATCTTAAAAGCAATAAATAAATAAAAGCCAGAAACGTTTATCATCAACAAATAAAGCTTGGGGCTCGGTGCACTGCTTTTCTTTCTTTCTCTTTAGTTTTTAGAGTTTGAGTTTTATAGATACGAGATACTATACTGTTATTTATTGCAAAACTTAAGTCTCAAAAATGAGTTTGACAAATACCACTATGAAAAAATAAATAAACAAATGGGCGTTTTTGTGCCAAAAACTGTATAATTTTTTTTTTTTTCTGCTGCAGTGTGTTTGGGTTTCGATAAGACTGCCGGTTTGTTTTGGGATTTCTGTTTTGTTTTTTTTATCTAAATTTAAATGACGACATAAAAAAGGGCGGACGATACCCCGCCCATAACGTCTCCGCTCTGCTTGACGTCAAACTCTTGCGCCACTGTGTCGGCGTCAAACCAACATGGCTTCCAGGCTGGAAATCAACTTCGTCCGGTTATTGTCTCGCTGTGAGTCTCTGGCGTCGGAAAAACGGGGAGAGACGGAGTGGAGGCTCGAGAAGGTAACGCAGCGCAGTTCGGAGCGGGTGTAGCTTTAATGTCGTCGACCTTCGTGCGTGACTGTTGTTGTTGTGAGCCGCTGTGAGCCACGTCGTCACTCAAACCGCTCTTTTTGGTGACAGGATGCACATTTAAGCTGTGCTTTCCTCTCCAACGCAGGTTACGCAGTTAAATCACGTAGCTGAGCTGAGATATCGTTGTAACATCACATGGTGCGTCTGAGCGGTTTCCAGTTTAATAGGTACAGTAAGTCTGGTACAGTGAACTTGATGGATGTTGCCGACAAAAGATGCCCCATATGTCCGTATATGTTTTTAAACTAAACTAAACTAAACTGTAGTTTGGAGCATTAGAAAGCCGATCGGCAGCAACCCATGTCTTCCTCAAGTCGTCCAAGCCCTTGCTGCCTTATGTAAAGTTAAACTAGCAACGAGCTGTAACAAGAGCTACAGGGTCTGCTTTCATGTGCAGTACGGGTGGGTGATGCAGCCTCAAACGTATATCGCGATATTTCAGTGAAATTTGCTATAATATTTCTGATGATATAGAAAAAACAGTGAGCAGCTTTTTGTCAGTGATTGCAGCTTGCAGGCAGCAATCACCATGTAAACAAAATGAAGGACATCCATCTTACCTGCTCACTGAGCTGCTGTCACTGATGACGCGCTGCCTACGTCGAAGTGCGTCTGTCAGCAGCAGCGTCAGAGTGCGATAGTAGTGACACAGCAAAAGTCAAAGGTAAGCACAAAAGTAGTCTCGTTAGTGTTTTCCCTGTAAATTTTAAGTAAACGTATAAAATAGAAGACGTGGCTTATTTTCTAAAACAGCTGCACATTGTGCACTGCAGCCTGTGCACAGCTGGAGTTACTATTTTAGGTGCAATAAACATCACAGATGCTACAAACAGAAACTGCAGGAAGATGCGTTGCAAGATCCTCAACTTGATGCTGTTTATTGGCAAAGAGTAGACAGAATTTGCTTTCTTAGGAACCCTCTCTGCACCTTCAGCAGTTATTTCAGCATCACAACCGTTTTGCCCCTTTGCCTCAGTGTGCGTCAGTAAAGACTACGTTAGTGTTCACCTGCAGCAGTGTTTCAGCTGTGGGCTGTCATCAACCACAGCCATCCTGAGCCGGTCTCAGCTGCCCTTGGTTTTTCTTTCCCGTGGCTTGCTTGTGCTGTTTGGTTTTCTAACCCTCTGTAAGAAATTGTGCACTGCTGCTGCTGAAAAGCCACGGCAGCCTGCTTTGCTATCCTTCGACAAGATCCTCATCAATCAAACTCTCTTATTTGGCAGATGGTTTACCTCTCCTCCCAGAGCACTCTTCTTTTTATTGTCTTTAAATTATTCAGTATAATCTTACAAGATGTCAGCTTGTGACATGTGTCACCGTTTCTGTTTGGTCTCCAACAGTATGTGGGCGCCCTGGAAGAGATGCTGGTGGCTCTGAGGAAAAACCCAAGGTAACGCCACCCTTGACTTTTATATCTTTGTGCAGGAAAGCACATGTATTAACATAGTGATGGAAATGAATTTTTATAAAGAGCCAATTTTAAAATCTTCCCATGTTTGGGGAAAAAAAGGTTTGATCTGTTCAAACCAGCTAAATAAAAAAAAAAACATTTTTGTTTGTGTTTTCTTCCAGCAAACCAACACCAGAGATCCTGACTGAATACACAAGAAAAGTAAATTTTCTGAAAGGAATTCTAGAAGCAGAGAAGCTGGTCAGTGGCAGTATGTTGTAGATTTATCACTTTTATTCACATCATGTACTCAGTTTGTTTTGTTTTTTTGTTCGCGTGTGTGTAACACATTAGAAACTTGTGGAATTTTTTTTAAGTTAAGTTTTGTCTCTTTGTTTTCTGACTTCCTGTCCCGCCTGCTCTGCTTCACAGTCTTCACCAACAGAAAAAGCTTTAGCTAATCAGTTCCTCGCCCCCGGTCGGACACCAACAATAGCCAATGAGCGGATGCCTGCCACTAAAACGGTCCACATACAGACAAAGGCGCGGTGCACGGGAGAGATGAGGGACGAGCTGCTCGGCACGGTAGGACACTGCTGCAGTGTCATGCTCTCACACTGCTACACATGTGACCTGCTGTGTAAAGTACAAGTTTATGTACGACACTGAGAATTTTGGCCCATTTTCTGAGCTTATTTTTTCAGCTATAATTATGCTATAACAATGTGGTGGAAAAGTTCAATTAAAAACAGATGAAAAGCATAAATGTCCCACAATTTGTTTTAAACTCATAAATGTTCTTTTCTGTCACTGCAGGGGTCGTCGGGAAAAGGTACGAAATACTCTGGACTCCAAAGGCCCCTTGAATTGATTAACATTTATATGGAAACCTGGCATGTTCAGTGCATTCTTTTAAAAAGGTGATTCTCTTCTTTTCTCTCCTCACATTAGATGGAGACTTGAGGAACCGAAGGTAATTATTATTATTACAAATCAAACTTTTCAAAATTATTTGGACTGTTTGTTGGGACTGTGTGAGAGCGTCAACCCTGCAGAAAATAAGAAAAAGTGTCGCCTCTGCGCAGATGTCTTCCTCTGGACGAGCGTCAGTCTGCTGCAGAGCTGGACGCCGTCCTGCAGCACCACCACAACCTGCAGGAGAAGCTGGCTGAAGACATGCTCAACCTGGCCAGAAATCTGAAGAACAACACACTGGCAGCGCAGAACATCATCAAACAAGACAACCAGGTAAATGGACAGGAAACATCAGAGCTGCTGCCCGGTTAAATATGCAATTACTGGAAGTGTTTGCAGTCATATGTCTGCCTGTCTGATTTCAGTGCAGTTTCGTTTATGTTTAGTATAGGAAGGTAAAGACTGTATTCCAAAGCTTCCTGAAACTCTGCTTTGGAGAGCGTTTGAGGAAGAGGTCCTAAATGTGGTAGAACATCATCGTTTCATTGAGCTGACACGCTTTTAAAAGCTGCTGATGGAGTTAATGTTTAAAGCAGACTGAGGATTATGTGACTGGATGATGCTTGGCTGTTTTCGTTTGCTGAGGAGACTGAGATGAGTCGGGAAAGCAGCTCCTGGCAAAAATAATGGAATCACCACATTCACTTTTTAAAAAACTTTTAAGCAAATAAATAAATCACAGATTTGGCACAAAACTGTTTTTGTTTAGTAGCTTAGCATTCTGGCCCTGTGAAATGTATCTCAATGAATTTAATTGCATTACTTTAATTAATGGCAGATTTTGTTTCCAGATCAGCTGTGTCTGTGACTATGACATGAGAACATGTGGGTGGGCATAATATAGCAAAGCATCAGGACTGAAAACTCAAAGCGCTCCAGCCTTGAAAGCAGAAACTTCACAACAAATGAGAGCCCAATGGGCAGAAACAGGAGTCAGTGTTCATCACGGAGCTGAAACGGGATTTACATGCAGTGAACAGAAGAAAATAAGGTTACAGTGGGCTAAAGAGAAGCAATCACAGACTGTGGATGACTGGAGGAAAGTGATGCTCAGTCATAAATTCTGAATGTGCAGTGGCCAACGAGATGATGCTGGAACTTTAGCCAGATCAAGATGGCTACCTGAAGAAAACCAGAAGATTTCCCCACTCATTTATGAACTCAGGTCGGATGTCAGGAAAAAGACCGGCAGATATGGTAAAGTAAAAGCCCAAGCACAGGGGGTGTACTATGGTTGGTGAGCACAAGCTTAAAGTCCGAGTTTTCAGTGTCACAAAACTGGCTCTTTTTACCTGGTTAAATCACCCTGGTAACTTATACTGTTGGTTTCAGTGTAAAATCAGCTGAAAACGCCACATTTTCACTGATTCTTTTATTTACAGCATGCTTGAAGTGAAATCTAGATTCTCTTCTGGGGGAACATGTTTCATGCAGGCAATTTGTTAAGCTGAATGAAGCCCAGCTGCAAAGTTAAGAGCAGCGCAAACTGTGCATGAATGTTTTTATCCTCGACTCTAATCAGCTGCTAAGTCTCTTTTTATGCTGCTGGAACTGCAGCCGCTAGAACAGAGAACAGAAAATTGATCAGTTGCATTTTGCAGCCCATTTGTCACCAAAAAATGCTGTTCAGTCAATTTCACTTTGATCTGCTGACAAACTAAAGTGATTCCCACAGCTTCTTTATCAGGCTGTAGAACTGTAATAGCATTTCATGTTTAAGTGGATCCAGCTCTAATGTGCAGCTATGGCTAAATTACTTCGCCACCCAGGTGGGACTCACCATCAGCTCTACCAAGACCAAAGTCATGAGCATAAGCACCAGAAATGCCAATCACTGTTAACACCACTTTATAAGAGGTCAGTGATTTCACTTATCTTGGAAGTATCATTACTGCAGGCAGTGCAGCACTGCCGTGCCCTCAGAACAGACCGATACTCCAAGACTGCATTGAAGTGGACAACCTCTGGAAAGAGGAAGCAAGGGCACCCGAAAATTACACGGAGGCACATCGTCACACGTGAACTCAAAGAGATGGGGCTATCGTGGGGTGTGGACACATGCCGCCAACAACCGCAACAAGTGGAGAAGGCCTGTTGATCCCTTTTGTCCCTCATGGGACGAAGAGGATTAAGTTAATGTGCAGCCGTCACTTTAGAAATAAACAGCAGCACTGAGAGTGCACTCAGAATAGATATATTAGCTCAAATTGAAGTGTTTATTTTACCCCTCTGCATCACCAGATTAATGATTTCTGCAGCATTGGCTTCCTGCATGTTCGAACAGTGAGCAGATTTGTGCTGGAGGACCTGATATGCCCTAATCCAAATCTGGGTCAGACTGAAAACGCATGGTGGAACTTGGAAAAACATGAGGAGACTCCGTCCTGCAAAGCTTGTGTTGACTGCCGTTCAGGAAAGCTGGAACCGGCTTAATGGAGAAAATAGTTTTTCATTAGTGAAGTCCACAATAATTTAGGCCGTCAGTACTTAGTGTAATGTTTTTGTTGATGAGTCCAACATTTTTTCCCACTAATATCTGTGTCAATATTTAAATTAAATGTATTGATTATTGGATTTAATTAGTTTGAGGTATGCTTCCTGTTCAGCTCATAAACAAAAGAAAAAAAGTTGAATGAACCAACAAATGTGGTAGTTCCATCATTTTTGCCAGGTTGTAATTTAAGTACTGGCCAGTACCCCTGCAGTTCTTCAAAGTACCTCCAGGGTTATTAGTACCTCCATTTGAGACTGGGAGGATTTCTGTTTTAACGTATTCTGGCCACAAGTGGGCAGTATAGGACAGCAGACCAGCCTCTGAAGCCACCCTGTGCATACACACTGCAGTCTGTGACTGACTGGTCCTTCCAGTGGGCTCGTTTGTCTCAGCTCTCGCCGCCGATTTTTGATATTTATATCAGCGATGTCTCTTTCTGCCTCCCAGACTCTGAGCCAGTCCATGCGTCAGGCGGACATGAACTTCGAGAAGCTGAAGACGGAGTCTGAGCGGTTGGAGCAGCACACTAAGAAGTCTGTGAACTGGCTGCTGTGGCTGATGCTCATCCTGGTCTCCTTCACCTTTATCAGCATGATCCTCTTCATCAGAATCTTTCCCAGGCTCAGATGATGACTGTGTACATCCTCTGAACTCTTAGTCCCAGCATCCTCCTGTGTTTACAAGAGCAGTAACTACATAGGCCTCCGTAGATCTAGACAGCACGTCCGTATGCACGATACAGATCAGTAGCTGTCAGTACCAAAACAAATCAGTGTGATGAAGTTTACACTTTTGAAACTGAAATTCTTCCTCCAAATTAAAGTTTAAAACGTGGTTCGAAGGGCCAGTATTCTCTTCCTGAACCGGAGCAGAATCGAGGCAAAGAGCTACTCGGAGGGCCTCTGGGAGCGACAGCGAAGTCTTAACGCATGGACGACGGCAACTGAGCCTTAATTATTTTAACCCTCATCAGGTCGGCAACTAGCCAATCAACACATGTATGCACTTTGTCACTAAGTGAAACTAAAAATATCAGAGTTGTCTTTTATAGACCAGTCCTTTCAGACTTGTGCACATCGAAAAGCATTCATGAACCGTCCACCATAAACTGTAAATCAGTTTCATTGTTTAATAGAATACAGAGTGTGAAATGTGCCATCACTTGCTAATGCTTTACTTTAACTCCCCTGTTTAGTGTCATTAATGTGATACTATAAGGTGGCTGTAGGCACTTATAAATTGTTATGGTACGTAATTTTAATGTAAGTGTTTATACACCGTCATGCGCGATCCACTTAAGACCAAGTGCTCTCCTCTGGGGCTGAATAATGCTGGTGTCGGCCTTCTCACGTATGGGTGTTTCTAGGTCCAAAGAAAACAACATGGCGATGACCAAAATCCAAAATAGGCGAGGCTTCACAAACCGCCGGGTGATGATTATGTAGGCTGTACTTATACTTCGCTTTTTAAAGTAAAGCATTATCAGTTGTTTCACTTAAAGGGGGGAAATATTTCAAATTACACAGGTGTTTATCGGTTGTGGTTTTGAACCTTGTTAAGGGGTGGAACCTGAATAAGTCTGAGTGTTTTCTGTGTCAGGTGATGATATTTGTTGTAGATTGTGACGGCTGCTGAACCTGCAGGTGTCGAAGTGAGTTTCTGTTTTCAGTAAAAAAAAAAAAAAAGCTGTAATAGCATTCCTGTTTGAGGACTCACATGTCGTGCATAGATCACAAAAACTGATTCGAGTGAGAAATAAAATTATTTAATTTCCTTCCTTTGTTGCTGTCATTGTGAGTCAAGTGTGAGTGTGTGTCTGTGTGTTGTGAGAGCTGTGCATCACCTATTATTATTATTTTTTCCCCCCCTGATAAATGTCAAATACCACCCTGTCCTTTTGGAAAAACTGATGCAGTGACATCATATGACCAGCATGTGTCAGTCATGAACTTTCGAGTATCAGCACACAACAACCTCTGTGACCCTGGTGGCCTGATCGAGCAGCGATTCCTAAAATTAAACCCACCACTCATTTAGAAGGGCTGTGAGAGTTGAAGTATGGCTTAATAAAAGCAGTTGGCTTCAGAGAAAAAGCACCGCAATCGTGTGCGTTTGTCAGCTTTTGTGGTGTCGGAGCTTTAAGTCTGAGATTTTCATGCAAACACGTTTCTAACAGGTTGGTGTGCCTCCTGTGTTGTCAGCCTGACTAATGTTTGAGGTCTGTAAAGCTGAGTAGCTTGTCCAGGCTTGTAGCTCTCCCCCCCCCTAGCCCTTCCCCTCTCCCCTCTCCCAGACTGCTGCAGAGACCTGGCCTACTGTGTATTTTAGGATCCCTGGGGGGTATTTTGCCTGCTGGAAGCTAAGGTATGCAGGCCACCAGGAGACCAAATGAGGCCGTGTCTCAGCAGAGGATCGTCATCCCTCAGTTTAATCACAGCTGTTTGCACCTCCATTCTCAGGCCTTCGCTAATGCTCTTGGCTGTGTGATCTGCTCTGTGAGGGTGCAGCTCTGCTTTTGAACTCAAACATCAGCACATGACTTCATCCCTGGTGCGGTTTCTCATGTTCATTATGGTTTTACCCCATCGGCTGAAAGAGACCGGAGGCTACGTAGGAAACCAAAGCGCAGCAGAGTCTGAGATGTGTGAAGTTCCTAGAGTCAGAAAATATCTCCTGTGACGCCTATTGAGGGCACTTTTAACCTCTGACCCAGGAAACCCGAATGAGTTCCTTCCTGAAGTTTTTTCCCACAGGGATGAGCTGAAAATAGTGTTGGACTGCCTGCACTCAGACGTGTTTTGTAAATTTAGCTTAATTCAGTGCCACTTCCTAATAGGGCACTCATTTTAGGGGCTTAAGCAGCTATCCTTTAAAAAAAAAACAAAAAAAAAAACTAAAATATAACTGCTGCACTTTTCACAATAATTTATATATTTCCCTCTCACCTTCTCCACAAATTTAACTTACAATTAGCGAGCACTGAGTGATTTAGTGTACCTGTACACTAAATCACAGGTCACGCAGTTTCAGAATTTATTTCAAATGACTCTTTCTAATCAGGGTTGTAAAATAAAAAGTTGCAGCCTCTAACAAACTAATTAAAGCTATAGCAGTGTCATGGTTGCAGTTCTGGACCAATTTCAAGCAGGAATTTTAATGTTTTAAAAACCAAAATCTATTTCAAACTAGGATATAAGGAACTCCAGAAAGTGGTGCCTTTTCAGTTAAAAATGCAGTTTATAGAAAGGAAGTTTTATTTTATTGGATCGGGCCACTTTTGAACTTCCTTAATTCTTCATGGCACAAATTCAACGAGATGCTGGAAACCTTCCTCTGGGATTTTGGCCCACATTGACACGATAGCATCACAAAGTTGCTGCAGATTTGTCGGTGGCTGCACATCCACGATGTGACCCTCCCTTTGCGCCACATCCCAATGGTGGACACAGTCGGCAACAGCACTCAGGTAGGATGTAGGTTTTAAATTATGCTCAGTTGGTACTCAGGAGTCCAAAGTGTGCCAAGAAAATATCACTGGATATTTTAAACCCTAGGGATGGTTGCGTGGGAAAATCCCAGTAGATCACCAGATTCTGAAATACTCCGACAAGCTCATCTGGCACCAACAACCACGTGGATTCAAAGTCACTTAAACTTCAGCATGTCATCTTGACCGTGTCTAAATGTATTGAGTTTCTTCCATGTGATTGGTTGATTAGGTATTTGCATTAATGACCAAGGAACAGGTGATTTAAACAAATATAAAGACTAAATTAGCTCCACCTCCACCAACAAAATCATCTAAATATAGGCTCCAGAGAAACTCACCAATCATATTAATAATAATAATAATAATAACCCAATCACATTCCACTCTGGACCTTGTTGCTTTTGACTCTTTGGGTATATCCTGCTAATAATAACAAAACATATATCTGAGGTTTGCTCTGTAATTCGTTATTAGTGCAGTGTTGTAAACGAGCATGTAATTAATGGCTTTAATAATGGTGACTACACATTTTACAAGTGCTTCATAAACCTTCACGCCAACAATAACTTCTGAGCTGCTGATTATTAAAAACTTTAAAGCTGCTTGAGTACCAAACAAAAGCTTTGCACCTTTCAAAGGGCTGCTTGATAGTCATGACTCAGACCCAGGTTAAGGTTGGAATTAGAGGTAGCTGAGAAGGCATTGTGTCAGTGAAAGTCCTCGCGGAGACGGCCGTACAAACGTGTGTGTGGCAGTTTGCTTTTAATTGGTTTGATGCCCCTAAAAGGCAGAGAGCACGGGAACAAATTGTAAAGAGCGGGAGAACTTCCACTCCTCTCAGCACAGCGCTGCGCCTGTTAAACGTCCCAACACTCCAGTCTTTTTAATTTAGTTTTTGGCCGCGGCCTCAGTGAGGATTTGGGTTGCCTACAGAGATGAAGGAGATTTTTCTTTCATTCTCTCTTTTCTTTTTTCCATGCACTTCCTTGAGGGAGCAAAAGAGGTTAAGAGGGATTTTTTTTTCTTTTCTCCCCCTTCGTCTCCTTCCTGCCAATGCTTTGAATGTGCTGTAATGTTAATGACCTAATGGGAGCGTAGAAAGCTGTACTTATTAAGCTTATAAAGTGACTCACTATCTTGCACACACATACTCCAGCTTCAGTAGTTAAGGCCATGCCTTGCAGCTGCAGAATTTATACATTTTATAGCGCAATCTCCATGAGTCAGTAAACCCCTTGAATGTTTTTATTGATTGTTTGTTTTTATGGTTTAATTTTCCAGCTGTTAGCTTTTAGTTTGTTTGTTTCTTTAATGCATTTCTTAGATCAGACATGAAACGCCTGTCTCAGCTTTGATGGAGGCAGGTGAACTGTTGAAATGCCCAGCTTTACAGCAGAGCTCCACGAACGATGACGGTGATACTGCAAGCGCAGGCTGCACAAAACAAATCTATCAGTGAACCAAACCAAAAGCCTGACTTTGATGAACTGCAGTTTTATAGTGCAACTTTTTTTCTTTTTCTTTTTTTTTAGACTGTGTGTTCTGATCTGAGGCGCACCGCTCCTGATTACGATCTCACCATCTCTCATCTACGCAGGTGTCGTGGAAGTTTCTCTGTTTTCGTTTTGCCGTTACTGTTTCCCTCGGCAGCACCCGTCTCGCTGCATCTCTGACTGTGTGGTTGTGTTGTGTCTGTGGCTCTTCCTCAGTCTTAACAGCCTAATGAGGGTTCCTCTCAAAGCTCACTGACACACACACACACACACACACACACACACACACACACAGCTGTGTTGTGGGTTTAGTAAAGAAAACAAAACATCAAGAAGAACAACTTTCTCCTTTCATACAGTGTCTGTGACTTCACAGAATCGTGTTTTCCACAACCTGAAACAGACGTAGCTGCTTCACTGCCTTTGCGTTCGGTGTGTTTGTGTGCATGCATGCATGCATGTGTGATGATTGCACCCCAAAGACCCGAGTCATGCGTCATCCCCTGCATCCCCTTATTGCCCCTCTGTCACTCGCTGCTCCTCGCCTAGTGTCAACATGTGGGTTAATGCGCTAAGCCTTCCAGCCTATTTGTCTGGCAGTGCCCAGTGGAAGGAAAAAACCTCCCTGCAGGTTTCTGCTCAGCCTTTGATGTAAGGAGCTCAGGTAGTGCTGCTTGCTGCTGAGAGGCTTAAGTTCTTGTTTCTTTGCTCCTTCACCTTATAGTGATTCTGGATCGCCCGGTGGGAGTGCGGCTGCTGGTGTTACCGGTGTCTTTGAGGCTTGAAGCAGGCAAGACAAGCTCGTTGGTCATAAGATAGCAGAATTGAACACTTTAATGGGGTGCCACCTTAGTTTAATAAATAAAATAAAACAAGGAGAAACTGCTAGCTTAGCTTTGGCCAATGATAACAAAATCATCTTACCTGCATCTCTAAAGCTCATTTATTAACACATTTCTCTCATTTATTTAATAGTTCTTTAACCAAAGTTTAAAAGCAATTAGCTGTTTCCCACTTTGTCCAGTCTAGGGTTGCCACCTTTCACAGATGAAAATAAGGGACGCCCACCACGGCTTCTCAGGGCCATGACCGCATAACCATAGACTATATAAAGTCTCTATTTTATAGAGGTGCTCGCACTCACTGATGATCAGTTAATCAAGTGCATTTGATTAGCAGCAGCTGGCTGCTACTTAC
>JAVDPK010002230.1:240555-251053 GCA_034780415.1 Cichlasoma orientale | reverse complement strand
AATGTCACAATGCGCCCCCCCCCCCCCCCTCGCTTTATTTTTTCTGTGTAAATTGTTTGAACAATGTAAGGTGGATTCATAGGTTCCTGTTGGGCACTGCATCCATGGAACTGGACCACGTGACCTGCGAGATTTAAGGTGGCGCCGCTTTGTGTGCTACTGTCTGACGCAGAACTCCATATGCTCGAAGCGTCGCAGTTTTCACGGCGTTAGAGCCACAGGGTGATTTCTCGCATTTGTTGTTTGTTTGTTTTTGGTTGTAGTTATTTTCAAAACAGACTCATCTTTTTTTGTAAACACGTGTTGGGCAAGGTGGGTTGCACAAAACCAGAATGTCTACTGCTGAGTACAAATCAGTCAGCAGACACTTTTTAACACTCCTGGCTCATCAGATGAGAAGCTTTGCAGGGGGTTTTTGGCACTTCACGTCGAACTTCGGCACAGACACCTGCCCCCTGCTTTAGAGCATTTCTGTTTTGGGTTTTACAAAGAATATTCTGTCTGACTGAAAATAACACTTGACTTGTTTATACTTCTAATATTTATTTTGGAACCCGAGTGAACAAAACAGACCTTGGTAAAAAGAAAAAAACTGTCATTATTGTTGTGGCAATAATGACAGTTTTATATGTGGATATGGGGCCGGTTTTCCAGAGGATGAAATCAAATCAAATAAAGAAGGAGGCCATCTGATGGCTTGAGGAAGAGTTTTTCTGATGCAGTGAGAGTAGAAGTTCAACCATGTCTGCATTGTATCCAGTCTGAATGACAGGTGGAAACTCAGTTTTGCCCTGAGATTGTGATAAAAAAAAAAGAGAAATGTCAATCCATTCGTGACAGGCGCTAGTGCTCCGCAATATCTCAGCGGAGAATACTGACTTTGTGAGTGAGCGGCGAGAAAATAAGGTGTTGAGGAATTTCAAAAACCCAAGCGATCTTTACTGAAAAAGCCCTACAACCTCGCAATGCTGCGCGTATGCTGACAGAATTGTGTTATGTTCACTGGATGTAGCACAAAGCTCCATTCATTTGGCCTCTCAGGTCAGATTTAATCCTATTTATTCACAACGTTGTGTCCCTTTGTCCTTGTTTGACATTTGGAGTGAGTGAATTGGCTGTTATTTATGGTGCCACCTACTGAAATGAATTCGTAGTACAACAGAGCAGGCGCAGGGCTGCACAAGTGCTGCATGTGTAGACTCATCTAACAGCACTCTAGGTAGGTTAGTGGAATAAAAAGCCATTCACTCAACCTATTCTACTCCCACTGAAAAAGAAAATAAACTGGTGTTATGCACGGCACCTGAGAAGAAGTGGGACAAGTGTGAGAGGAGAAGAGGAGAGGCATGTGTGTGCCTCCAGCTGGCGTCAGACAGCGTGACTACCACAAAGAGATCTGTTTTGAGTAGATTCCACAACCCTTAGTCCTTCAGACCTGTGACATTTAATCTCACTAAGACCTCATTTACTCTGTTCACTGGGTAACAACATTCCTAAGATTAACAACAAGCCCGCGCCACAAGCCTCTAGTCGAGCAGAGTAGTATGTACCCGTCCGAGCACACAAACTGCACCCCTGTGTGATAAATAAGAAGCAGTTGTTCTACTCTGTATAAATATCAGCCTCAGCTTCAGGTGGAAAAAGAAAAAAAAACTGTGGTAAAAGTGAGCTATCCTGTAGGAGGGGGGGGAAAAAAAACCTTCCAGGTATTGTGTGCAGATCTGTCCCATCAATAGCGCTGTTTTCATTATGAGGATATTTGCTATGCAAATCTGAGGGAACAATGTGTACCTTTCTTACTGCAGGTAAGGTTGCCAAAACCCAGGCAATGTGTAATGTTTACACTCCTCTGTGACGCTGAGTAACTCTGTTTAGCCCACAGTCTCAGCGGTCTATGACAATGGGACAAATGTTTGAATCAGACAGCTGCATACGATCCTGTTGTGGGATGTCTTTGAGTGTTGGTCCGTCTCAAATAATCAAATATAAAGAGTATAAAGAGGATGAGTGTTTCCTTCAGCGGTGGTTCTAATCAGTGTGGTATTTTCACACTGTGCTGGAGTGGTTCTTTATCGTCTCTATTGGGATGGTATGGTCCTCAGATAATTATAGGTCTTATAAGAAATGTCTAATTAGCTGAATTATATTAACTCATCGCAAATATTATTAGCAGCACATACAGTCAATGGCCATTTCTTTAGGTATGCCTTGTTAGTACTCTGGACTCCCCTTCTGCCTTCAGAACAGCCTTCTATGTGTAGATTCAACAAGTTGCTGTAAACATTCCTCTGAGATTTGGGTCCATATTGATGTGATAGCATCACACAATCGCTGCAGATTTGTTGGTGGCTGCACATCCATGATGTGACTCTCTCATTCCACCACATCCCAGAGGTGCCCTTGGATTGAGATCTGGTGACTGTGGAGGCCGTTTGAGTAGAGTGGCCTCGCTGTCACGTTCAAGAAACCAGTTTGAGATTATTTGAGGTTAATGACATGGCACATTAGAATCAGCCAGCAGAAGATGGGTACATGTCATCAAGTGATGGCAACAATACTCAGGTAGACTGTGGTGTTTAAACAATGCTCAGCTGGTACCAAAGGGCCCAAAGTGTGCCAAGAAATGATCCCCTACACCAGTACTACACCACCACCATCAGTCTGAACTGTTGATACAAGGCACGGTGGATCCACGCTTTCATGCCGTTCACACCAAAATGTGATCCTATCATCCAAATTCTGCAGCAGAAATTGAGACTCATCAGATCAGTCAATATTTTTCCAGTCTTCTATTTTCCACTTTTGGCGAGCCTGTGGGCACTGTAGCCTCAGTTTCCTGTTCTTAGCTGACAGGAGTGCCACCCGGTGTGGTCTTCTGCTGCTGTAGCCTATATACTTCAAGGTCATGCACTCAGGGATGCTGTTCTGCATACCTTGGTTTTAGCAAGTGGTTATTTGAGTTACTGTTGCCTATCAGCTTGAAGTAGTCTGACTTCTGACAACAAAGCATTTTCACCCAGAAAACTGGGACTGACTGGATATTTTCTCCTTTTCAGCCCATTCTCTGTAAACCCTACAGATGGGTGTGTGGGAAAATCCCAGAAAATCAGCAGTTTCTGAAATACTCTGACCGGCCCGTCTGGCACCAACAACCACGCCACATTCAAAGTCACTTAAATCATCTTTCTTCCTGATTCTGATGCTCAGCCTGAACTTCAGCAGGTCATCTTGACCATGTCTACATGCCTGAATGCACAGAGGTGCTGGCATGTGATTGGCTAATATTTATGATATTATGAGAGATATTTATGTTAACAAGCAGTTGGTCAGATGTAACTAATGAAGTGGCCTGTGAGTGTAGAATATGTTTATGGAATTAAGAAGAAATTGCAGTATAGAGAAACTATTTCAGCAATATAGAGAGCAAAAGTTTAATAAAATGATTAAGAGATCTTTAAAATGTGTATACATATATAAAGGGTATGTTGAGAAAATACACTAAACAATAGGTTTACTGGTATTATTAGTCCAACAATAACCAGTATACTAACACAAGACACCTTTTTTTTTTCTTTTGGTGGCTATCTCATTTTTACAAGGAAAAACCCTTAATTTCAGCTAAATTTCAGCTCCATTGATTTATGTTATATGCAAAATGGTGTGTATTTTTCAGAATTTCATTAGAAATGCTGATTTTTTTTTAACAATTAGCAATTTATTAGGAAATTAAGAGGCAGAAAAGTTGAAAATAATTTGCTGTAGGTCTAAAACAGGTCTAATTCTATTATTCTGTCCACATTTAAAAATGACATCCTGGTGAACATTAACAGACGCTTTCCCTTGATTAAATTGATTAAATTCCATATTAATAATAATGATAAATATTTTTTCATTTCAATGTGTCCACTGTGCTCCCGTTTGTAATAAAACCGTGTTGCTATGGGCTCACGGTTCTCCCTGACCGGGGAGCATCAGCGCCGCTCTACCGCAGTCCCGATCCGGACCAGGTGGTGGTGCGCGCCTGCGAGCTCCGGGTTTTCCCGCAGACCCTGCGTGGCCCAGCTGAGGTGACTGGCAGGACTTGTTTACTGGTGGAGAGACTCGCAGAAAGAGAGACGGAAAGAGGGGGAACCTGAGGGAGAGCGATCGCTAAACGGAACGGGAATCCAAGTTTTTACACTTGACCCGTCTTTTTATGCTTCGTTTACCTCGTCGATATTTTTTGGACTAGCAGACTCGGGGTACTCACTTTAAGCGTTTCTGTGTGTTTATATGTGCGTGTGTTTTTTTATTTTATTTTATTTTAATTTTTAACTCATCGCCGACACTGAAACCTCGTTTGTTTTGGATTAGCTAGCTAACGTTAGCTCCCCCCCAGCAGCAGCAGCTAATGTTAATCTGAAGGAAGAAACGGGCGGCGCGGTGCGGGGACTTTTCTCACTTCACAGCAGCGGCAGCAGTGTGCGGGGTGAATGCGGACATTGTTGTTATTTTCTGCCTTGTTTTTTTTTACTCCTCACGGTGAATTGGAGAGAAAGCGGCGTTTTGCCTCTCAAGTTTTTTTTCTTTCTTTCGCCCGTTTTGTCGTGTTGTACGGGCTTGCTACGCGGTGGTCAGCGGGGGTGAAGGAGTTCAGAGGAAGGTCGAAGCGAGGAAAGCTGCACGTTTTTCACCCCCCCCGCCGGAGAGTTTCCTGGGATGTGCTCACTGCTCCCTGCTTAAAGAAAAGAGAGGCGAGCTTGTGTGAAGACACCGGGACGCAGGAGGTGATATAAAGACTTCTGAAAGAAAGAGAGAGCACAAAATCTGTTTTGTTTTTTTATTGGGCGCTATCCATAACTCCAGCCCATGTCTGCATGAGGAACAGAGAAAAACACTGTTTTGTTTTCGTTTTTTTCTGGGAATACTTACTGAGGTCTTCCCTCACTGGAGCAGTACATTTCAGTGAAATGAACCCGGGGCCAGCGGACCTTCTTCGTGGACCTCCAAACTAAAAAAATAATATTTTCCCCACCTCGATTTAGCGGGGCACCAAAATCAAACAGATGAACGTGGACTGTCGCCTTCACTTCTGGAAAATGAAAATTTTTACTCGCACATGTGTTGCCAGAAGCCAAGATCACGTTATTTAGTGGCTCACATACATCACAAACTTGACAGGGAAGATAATCATAAATTTATAACCCCCTTACGGGGGGGTGGGGGTGGGAAACCTTAAATCATTTGGCTTTATTGGACCTCAAGTTTTAGCAATTTTTTATTTCACTTTTTAACATTTCTCACTGAAGATTGGAGTTTTTTTTTTGTTTTCGGGAAAGGCTTCAAGAGGAGAGGCAGTCAAAATGAGGCGGCTGACTCTTAAACTGCGAGCACAAATGGTGTTGTTTATCATGGCCACCTGCATTATATGCCAGTGTGGACTAATAAACGGAGAAAGTAAGTATTGTTTAATTTCCTAAAATGCTGCTTAATTACTTTTTAACTTCACTTGAGTCTGAAATGTTTTGAATAAAATTACTCTGTTCTAATCAGATACTGTATATTACAATATGAACAAGACTTTTTATTGTACCTTGCAGTCATAGTGGAGCTCAGAATAAAAAAAGTTGTTTTTTTTTATCAATCAAGATGAAAATGTGAGTCACGGGACTCTTGCCTTCATTTTGGCGCATGCTCAGATTCTACTCCAGATCTAATTAAGGGGCTCGTAATGTCAGTTGCGTACGTGTGGCTGATAATTAATATTTCTGCGTAAAGTTAACGGCTAATAGCCATGCCCCTCTCGCACTGGCTCGTAAAGGTGCGTATTTTAGCGGCCCGCGCTAAATGCGCCACCCCGAGGGCCAGATTAGTCGCTGTAACTGGACGAGGGTGGTCTGCAGCAGCGAGTCTAAACTGGGAGCAGCAGGACTGGCCCTGCGAGCCGTGCTAGGCCTCTCATGGCGACACACACGCACACAAACGACACACGCGGCGGCGCTGCTGCCGCCGGAAAGTAAACAAATTAGTCGCCGACGCTAAGAAGTGTCTTCATAGGTGGTGGATTAGCCTCCATTTGCCTTCAGCTCCAGATCGGACCGAAATGTGGGCGTCTTCCACAGCGGAGTCTGCGCCTTGGTTTTTATCAATGAATTAGGAGGGGGTGATTACAACAATATAACAGAGATGCATGGCCGCAGATTGATAATGATGCAGATCTGTGCCTGCTTATATCAGCGGAGTGGCATTTTGTTTTCAGCTGGTGCGTTTAATGCAGGCTGGGACAGTGCACCATACTTCACCCTCAGTTCTCACATTTTATGAGCTGCTGACGTTAATGAACACTGTTAAGTCTTTTATACAGAGCCCAATTTGGTATTTCTTACTTGCGTTACAGAAATGCACCAATTGAGGACAAACTGCCTTCATTTTTTTATTTCCCCTTTTAATCACTGTTTGTCTTTGTTAAACGGGTAATTTTAGTGAGATAAGAATTGGAAGAACATTATTAAGCTGATATTAGATAATAAATTTGACTGTGTAATAAATTACTTGTGTCTTGTTATTGCAAATTAAATGAATGAATGAGTCATTGCAAAACTAATTCGTCATGCAAACAAAGTCTGGAACGCCTCTGAAATCAATTATTGAACATTTTGCTTGTTTGTCAGCGGTTTAACCTTTGGCCCACATTAATGCTTGTGAGATTTGTGTGCAGTGTTTTAGATGACATGTTGCCCAAGTCAACATGTTTTGGTATGTGAACTTAGTCCAAGTGAGCAGGTAGATGATTTAAATATATGGGAAGCCATTCATAAAGTGGTGTTTATTGTTTCTTTCTATTTTGTAATGGTGGGAATCTTCAAGCTTCAGGTTGTGTTACTTAAAATGGCTCCCACTGGCCAGGTTCAAAGGAAATGATCTGGCTACTCTACACAGGTCATGTATGCAGACAGAACAGAGGCCCCTGAAAGGGGGTCTTATTAGACAGGGCTTGCTGGTACCCCCTCCTCCCACATCTCTCTTTTTTTTTTTCTGTCTCTCTCAGGGAATGGGGTACATGTCATTGGCTGTGAGGACTCTGGGAAGTGACCATATTTGGCATGTTTATGCCAAAAAAAGGGGGGGGGGGCAACCAAAATACTTAGAATATTTCATTCTGAATGCCTGATATCTCCACATCAGGCACGAGAACAGAGGAAGCAGTCCTGATAAATAAAGCATGCTGTGGCTGACTGCACCTTGGAAAACATATGAACAAAGCAGCTTTTACAGGCTGTTAGTTGATTTTGATTGCACCGTTTGTCACAATTAATCAGGAAAGATTTTTCAGAAGTTACCGCTGAGCTGTCTCCCAGTTTCACTTGTGAAAAACAAGTTGTGCAATTGCCCGCTCCTGGCTCCTCTGAGGCACAGCTCTGTTGGTTGTGCGCATGTATGAATATATGTGTACATTTCTTGAATCAGCTTTGTCAGACAGATTGGATCTTCCTCATTTGCTGTCTGAATCGGATCTCCGGAGCGGTGTCATTTATTCACGAGGAGCAGTTGAAGAGTTGGTCTGACAGATCTGCTAATGGAGAAACGTGTGGCATTATAAAAGAAGAAGAGGGGTTGCCCTCCATTTGTCTGTGGGTTTGTCTGTAGCTCCTTTTGGACACTCAGAGGCACTCTTCACTGAAGTGCACATTGGCATTTTCCAACAATGCTGTGTATGTTGTGGAATGTCTTTGAAGTGGCCCACCATGTAGGTGTGTGTGTGTGTGCGTGTGCGCATGCATGATTATCAGTATGCACCCTAGCCACCCTTTGCTGTCTGCAAGATCTCATCTTTCAGCTACTGACCAGCCCACTTCCGGGCAATATTTGTTTTCTATATATAATATATATATGTGTGTGTGTGTGTGTGTGTGTAATGAGGAGGTGCCTTTGACGTTTTCAGTGATCCAAAATTCTGTTTACGTGTGGACAAAAGGCCAAAACGCATAGCAAAAGATATGTTTACTAAAAATGCCCATGTACATGTGAACATAGCCTTGGAGAGGCAGGATAAAGAGTGAGCTACCTGAGCCCTGAGTGGGTCCATAATTCACTACGTAACCCACTTCACGGCTAGTGATCAGAGAAGAAGAGGGTCTGTCTAAAGTTTTTAAAAATTCGGAGAAAGATGTCTTGAAATTTGGTTTCTTTTCTAATATGGAAGGAAGCAAAAATCTTCACATCTGAGGAGGTCAGAGCAGAAGTGTAAACAACAGAGTGTAAAATTGATTGATTTGGATTCAGGGTCATTTTCTCCTTTTAGTGTTTTTGGTCTCCATCGCTAGCTTTTTATCTGTCGTAGTTTCCTGTTGGAACAGCCTGTGCTGTGTGTTTTAATTTGCAACACACAGAATCTTTGAGGCTTTCACAATACAGTTGATTGCAAACTGTTTATTTTGCGTGGTCCATGTTCACAGAGGCAGCAGACAATGAGGGTCATGAACTGAGGCTCCACCAGCTGTACAGGGTTCTGAGTGTTGGCCAGGAAGGCAGTATGTACTGCTACAGGATATTAACTGTTGGGGTGCCTTTCCTAAGTGCTTCCTCCTCTTTCCAAGTATCCGTTTCAGCTTCTCCTAACTTGTCACTGTGTACATATTCCCAGTAGTTTTTATCAACAGCAGAACAAGTGGGGGAAGAAAAAAATGCAACCTGACTCTTTTGACACCCACAAATTCACAATTTGATGCACCAGCAAGCAAATACATTTCTGTAGCACATCACAACACTGTTATTCACTTTTCCAAAGTAATTAATTTAAAGCCTGTGTTTTCAACTAGGCTGTAATATCCAGCTGACAAATACAGAGTTTTAGAGATGAAATCATGCTCCCTCAGATGGGTGTTCATAATTTGATGCTTACAAACACACACACACACTCTCTTTAATTTTAGTCATGAGTATGGATGCCACCAGAACTGATACCTTTTGATTGCAAAAATATGAAGACTCAGTGGTTCTTGTTTCAGTACTTAGAATCTCAGGGTGTTGATCATAAGTGAGGGGAGAGTGGAGCGGGAGTTTGATAAACTTATTGCTGTAACTGGTCTGTTATGGTGACGAGAGCAGAGTGTCGGAGCAAAGCTGTCGATATACCGTTCAGTCTGCGTTCCTATCCTCGCCCATGGGCACGAGGTGTGGGTAGTGAACAAAGGAGATTGTGGAAATGAGTTTCCTACAGTCAGTGTCTGGGATCTCCTGTAGAGACACTGAGGAACTCAGCTGTTCCGGAGAGAGTCAGAATAGAGCCACTACTCCTCCACATTGAAAGGAGCCAGTTGAGGTGGTTCAGGCATCTGACCTGGATGCCTGCTAGGTGAGGTGTTTCAGGTATGTCCTACAGGGAGGAAGCCTCAAAGCAGACCCAGGACATGCTAGAGAAGATTATATCTAATGGCTGGCTTGTAAATGCATAGGTGTCCCGCTCTGGAAGAGCCGGATGAGGCAGCCTGGGAGAGGGAAGACTGGTACCTCTCTGACCCAGACCTGGATAAATGGCACAAAATCAAAAATCGTGTAATTCTACTGGTGTTGTGACATCCCGAGTTACGAAGGATAATATCTCGGTTATAACAACGTTTAATCAATGTTTGAGTTTTAGCCTTCAGACAAGCTCGTGGCAAAGTAGAAGAGCAGATTTTCATTGGCTGTTAAACAGTGAAAATAACCTAACTGCTACTGTTGTGTGGTTTATTTAACAAAACTGTATTAGTGTTAACACTAAAAACAGACTTTTTATGCCACTTTAAAGACGCCGCCTCAGAACGGAGTGTGAAAGTGGACGGCAAATGAGTTCCGGGTGGACATTTTTGACTGACTGCTGCTACGTTGTTTTACGTCCACTGTGACTTTAGGGACAACAGTTCATCACAGTTTCCCTGAGAATTTGGTCAGAAGTGGTTTCGGGCCAGATGTCAGAAAAATTGGCCCCTAAAAGCTTCTTACTTTCAGCCAGCCTTAACATGCTAGTAGGAGAATGCTGCCTGCGCCGCTGCCGCCACCTTAGAAAATAAGGAAACAGTCGAAACATGTTCACATTGATCCCACCGTAAACCTTTCATTATGTGATTAAACGACAATCTCACCAGAGCCAAAGAGGAAACCCTCAACACAGTAACATCTAAAAAAACTGTCAATAAATTGTTTGAGCTGCTCTGAAATGCCACTCTTCCAAATCACTGTGATCAGGTGACTTCTTTCTAAGCCAGAACAGGCTGGGAGGAGGGAGTGTGTGTGTGTGTGTGTGTCAGCTCTGTGATAGGTTGTTGTTTTTAAACACAAAGCCTAGCTGATGCCCTCCTCTCTGACTCCCATTCCTCGATAGAGGAGTGTGACCGTTTATGTAAACCTCTGCTCACTGCACAGAAATGTGGTCTAGCTGAAAGGGGAGGGATGAGGTGCAGGGTCTCTCACACACACACACACACACACACACACACACACACACACACACACACACACACACACACACACACACACA
>JAVDPK010002230.1:218228-233257 GCA_034780415.1 Cichlasoma orientale | reverse complement strand
CCCCCCCCCCCCCCCCCCCCGCGTCTTTCCCTGGCTCACGTACTGTTATTCTGGTCCTCAGTTCTCTTTGTTTTGGAGGTACATGTTGGTACATGCTAATCAAAATGCCTTTCATGCAATTTCTCAGCATCATTTTTCACTGCAGAAGCCACAGCTTGGCAGTGGGCGCACGGGGAGCTGGCTTTACTTCTCAGGACTTTCCACAGTTGTATTAACAAACAAATGCATTTTTCCACTGGCAGTCTGCTTGGCACCGCAGCTGCATGTTCTCTCTCCTGGGGTTTGTTCAGCAACTGAGCTGTTGACAAATCTATAATCAGCAGATCACCTCATCAGGGGCAGCATGTGCCTAAGCTGACAGTGAGAGGAAACTTCTCACAGTCCAGAGTTAGCTGCCACCTGGTTTCATACTAGATCGGACTGGTTTCACTTTAAGCTAATGTGCAGCTGCCCTCTGTTACGCTGAATTCAGGCGACAGAGGGCTCCACTCTCGCCTTCGAAAACCACCGCCACGATGCACTTTCTAACTGCCGTCACCGGGCTACTCAGCCAGCTAGCGTTAGCTGATGCATATTAAATTTTCTGCAGGGAGCACAACTCTAAAAATAAGAGAAGAATCTGTCTGAAACTGTAGCTACGCTATAATGAAGGGTGCAGCTGCGAGAGCTCACCGAATAGTGGAGATGGTAGTTTCTGTTACATTGGTATGACCTCAGCTGCACCAGTCACACTCGCGTAAGCTGAGCTCATCTTGAGCCGCACAGAGGATGTTGGGCTTATTCTGCGAGCCAGTTCTGCTTCATGTTTGACCTAAAGAGGCAGTAAATTTGTTTTCTTTGCTGTTTAAAAATCGCCATAGAGCAGCGTTTGTTTTTTTTTGTCACTCCTCTCATTTTACACCTGGAGTCGGCGTTTACATTTGAGTCTGCCTTTGGTGGCTTTTTAGCTAGCGCCCGTCTTTTCCATTACTGCGCAACACAGAAAACACACTACATCACGCGCAGCACACTAAATATACTCTCCAAACATGCCGAAATCTCTCAAATTTCAAAAATCGCTTCAATAACACCGTGTCTCTTTTACCCCGTCACTCCCGCAGCTTTCACCTGTTCCTCAGCAACCAGATGTCACAAATAAATTGGGCTCATAACTGTTCAAGCAGCATGCATAAGGACAAACCTTTCTGATTAATTCCTTAATCTCAAAAGGCTCTAACTCGTCAACTTTACTTAAAATCCAAGCTTCTCTGCTGTTTCTGTTTGTTTGACACCCCCCTATATACCTCCCTCGTCCTCCTCTTCATTCCTGCTGCCAAATTAAGTGTCAAACAGACAGGGGAGGCGGGTGGATGGCCCACATTTCTCCTATAGAGCTCTGCAGTATAGTACAGTACATTTCAGCCTGTGCTCTGTTATTCCACCCCCAACTCCCACCCAGGCTCATTAGCGGCTGATTGGGTTGTTATTGTAATTATGAGATCCTGTACATCTAGTGAGAGCACCAAACCGTTCCCTAGTGGGTGGTCCTCTGTATCAGGGTGGGCCATAGAGGGATCGTGGTCATTGTCCACTCAGAATTTCCCACCTTCATCAGCTTTATTGGTTTTCTTCTGTTCTTTAGCACACCTGAAGCTGGAGTTGGAGGGTTTACACAAATCTAAATGTAAATTCAAATGTGGGTTTATTGTACCTGTTGAATCCTTTATTATTATTAGTTTTTTTTATATATCCTTTCTATAATAAAAAATAAAAGAAACTTGCAGCAGCTGTCTTCCAATCCCCCCCGCCTGAATCTGTCTCCCAGTCCTTCATGGTGTGTTTTTATGCTTTGTAGATGAACTTTGCTTGTTGCTGGGTTCATAGCTAGTAGGTAGGAATCTCTGCCCCCTCCCGTCTCCCACCCCGTGCGTGCGTGTGTGTGTTGCTGGTCATGTAACAGTGGTCCATAGCGGCTCTTCATTCATGCATGTGATCACCAACCGTCCTGTAGGTCCCTTACGTCACTCTGCGTTCCTGGCTGGGCTCAGGTTACACTTTCACCCCCCACCACCCCCCACCCACCCATTACCTCACTCCAGGGTTTCCTTGCTACCAAACCTGGGAAGAGAGAGGGAGGAAAAGGCTCATTATTTTAAAGACATGGGCTCTCACAGCCAACCCTGGCTGGTGTCCCTCCCTTTTGTCGCCTCTTCCTCATCTGCCCCTGATGGAGACCCACCACCACACACACGCACGCAC
The DNA here is from genome assembly GCA_034780415.1 of Cichlasoma orientale. Lineage (NCBI taxonomy): Eukaryota > Metazoa > Chordata > Actinopteri > Cichliformes > Cichlidae > Cichlasoma > Cichlasoma orientale. The sequence goes on along the minus strand of JAVDPK010002230.1, from coordinate 231,019 downwards.
ACACACTCCTGTCAGTTGAAAGTAAGACTTCATTTTGAAAAACGGGGTCTCCGTGCACCTCCATCTACTGCTTGCCCTCATGGCCCACTAACATTTCTTTGTGTCAATAAAGCTTTTTCATGTCTGCATGCTGGGTGATGAGGGAGATCTCATTTCCACCAACATATTTCTTACTTGCACTGAGACACCCCCCCCCCCAAAAAAAAACAAAACAAAACAAAAAAACAAAAACCTCCACGTGAAAGGGTGTCCTCTTGGTGTGACTTGAAGACAACTTTGGCCAGTGAGTTGCACCCTGGCCCTTGTGCACTTGAGTAACACGGTTTGTTAATGTTGTCATGTTTCACAATAGGTATCCGGTTAGAGCTGCAGGCTGAGAGTGAGTGGGCGGCTTGTAGGCCTGTTTGATGTGTCCAGGAGATAAAGCAGGAGGGGCAGAGAGAGGTGTAAGGTTGCTGTTATCACTGGGAATAACACCAACTGCCGCACAGCCGAGGAAGAAGTGTGTTTTGGTTTCTGATACAGGTTGTGTCAAGGCACACTGGTTAGCTGAATGAGTTACTGTTGTTTGGAACTCGGTGTTATCTGATGAGATGCTTAACAGCTGAAATGGATTTATTGACTTCTTTTATGACTTGTTTTTGGCTGCCGGCGAGGCTGTCTGCAGGCGGAAGTGTGCAAAGTTGAGCTGGTGGAGGCCGCGTCCACACAAACGTGGATAAATTTGAACAGTTAGCGTTTTCTGAGCTTGTCGTGCATCGTCTCACTGGAAACAGTCTCAGCACCCAGCAAATGACAGTGAATATGATATGATTTATAGTAGCGGTATAAATGTTTGAACAGTGGCTAGACGGATATGTTGCTCTTCCTCAAACTGTCAAAAAAGAATGGAACAAGTGTGAATGGATTTGTTGTTAAATATTTGTTATTTTGTTGTTAATATTCTAGTTTGTTTTTTTTTTACACTTCACCACGTTCTTTTTCTCCTGCTCCAGTGATTCTTTCCTTATCTGAATCTAGGGTATAAGAATAGAGATTGTTATATGCTGTGTTATCTAAATCTCTCTGACTACAAACAAACAAAATGTAACGCCACTGTAAACATAAATGTGCTTGGTATAGTGTCGAACACGTTTTACTGTTCAGTCTACACATTTTCTAAGGTGGGAAAGTGTTCTGATCATTTGAATATCAAAGTTGAACTTGACCCCTCCCTTCTTGCCAGCGTGAATTTGTAATAAACGTAGTTTACTGGGTTTATAGGCTGCTCTGCATTATAAGAAGCCACTTTAAAGCATTTTGTTTATGTGATTCTGGTCATAGTTTGAACCTGAATTGTTGACATGTTTTTCTTGCTAACCATTAACCGAATGGGAAGTTAATCGGTAGCTTATGCCTAGGGAACTGGCGTGGTCATGTGATGAGCAAGTTTAACGGTCTAATGCAATAAATTCTGACTTCTTTGGGATTCACGATTTAGTGCTATTGACTGTTTTTTTTCGTGGTGTGTGTGCGTTGCGAGGAGGGTAATAAAACAGATGGGGTTTACGGCATTAAGATGCATTGGGGGTGGGGGGGGGTGTGATGAGCATTTGTGCACCTGTAGCAGCGACTGAAAGCAGCAGCGTGTGTGCACGAGCTCAAGCCCCTCAGATTATCACTGTTAACACTAAAAGGAATATTTTTGCTTTTTACAAGTGGAACTTATTATAAAGGAAGCTGCAATAAATATACACTAAGTATGTGAAGCGCTGTTTGTGCTGCATTGCATTTTTTAGCCTCCTAAAACTGCAAGCAGTACTTTTTTTTTGGTCAGTATAATGTTATTCTGGTAGTTAAAAAGGAGTTTTTAAATCTTCCATTAGAAGGCTGCATTTAAATCAGTCCTAGCCAGTGCTGGTTTATGTCCGCGACCATCTGTTTTAGGCCTTAATGGCTGTTGTTATGGCTGATACAGTCCATGCATAGTTAAATCAAAGGAGCAAATTAGGATTTTATGTCTCACAACTACTGAGTTTAATGGGCATGCTCGTGAAATGTAAATGGGTGTGGCAGCACTGCAGGATTTGTGGTCATCATCCGTTGCGTGACCGTGTGAAGCAGTAAATCATATCTCTTCCACTTTATATAGCAAGACTCTTCACGTAAACCGACACCTGCTTCTGGCGAAGAAACATCCACCCTCTGTGCTTATTCGTGACATTTCTGCTGGAGGCAGTTCAAGGAGGAAGCTTAAGGAAAAATAACAGTGTTTATGAATTTACTTTTTCAGTAAATATGTGCCCGGTGGTTGCCTGTCGGAGACCATTTCTCTTGTTTGACAGCTGTTGGTTTGGATGCAGAGGCTTGCAAATGGCCGTATTGTTGTTTTTGTGGCCTCTTTGCCAACCTCGAAACCTGCTTTGTCACGCCAGCACCAGAAATACTGTTTTCATTGTTACACCTGTCTTGCATAATCTGAACTACGAAGTATTTTCTCCTCCTGTAATTTTCCTTTAACGTGTTATTATGTGGAGCGAGTAGCAGCGGCGTGCGTTTTCTCTCTGCGCATCTCCCTAAGTTACTGTCTGCTAATGAATTCTGCACTCCTCTGATGTGTGTGTGTGTGTGTGTAAAATGTGTGTGTGTGTGCATGCATTTGCCAGTCCAAATGTGGGCTTGTGTGTGCAGCAGCTAAAGAGTATGAATGAGCGTGGATAAGCATTTTGCTTCAAGGCTTCGTTTCTGTTAACCTCTTCATGCCTGCTTCACTCAGATCAAACGGTGCTATATAATAATTTCCTCTCTGGAGAAATACTGCTGGAGCCAATGAGAGAGAGAGAGAGAGAGTGTGTGTGTGTGTGTGTGTGTGTGTCAGAGAGGGAAGGAGGAGGGAGCAATTGCGGCCAGTCAGATTTTAGATGGGACTCGAGTGGCTGCTTCATGAATGGCTTTGTTAAACTTAATGCAGATCAGCAGAGGTTTCATGGCTGAAATGGGGGAAATAGAAGTATTGATGTTCATATCCAGTTGTTTTAATGCAGCTGTAAACCGAGGATGAACTTTGACTGTTTGGCCTGTTATTATAAGCTGCATTCAGGCTAGTTGCAGTGAATTAAACTCAACTCTCTTTACATAGTGCAAGATTGTTCAAATGAACTCGTCTCTGAAGGATGCAAATGTCCCACGCAGTGGCGCAGAGTGATATTAGATGGTCTTTAACCTGCCAGCTCCCTGGTACAAAGTCCCTGTGATGTTAGATTGCACAGGTGTGAATAAAAATAGGCAAATATTCCACTGCATTCACCGCCTCCTGCACACCTTCCGTGCGCACCACCCTCGCCTCAGTCAGAGGATTTTCAGTGGCGTGAAGCAAAATATATCCTGCTATATGCTGCTTGTGAGAGAGGATTTCTTCCACAGATGTCCTGACGTGGTTCTCCTGAAACTGTCTGAAGTTCATGTGTGAAACACAGATTGTTCTGTATTAAAAGTACACATGAACATTTGCTGGTGTTTTCTGGGAATTCAGGACATTATTTCTAGATTTATGAATGTTATTTGGTGCACTCACTGCACGTCTCATTAAAACGAAACAATAAACTTATATTGGATGAAACTTGCTTGTTTCTTATGCTCTTGTCTCTGTGTGTCCTTTCAGTCTGCCCAAGCAAGGACATCCGGAATAATGTGACCAACCTCCAGTTGTTGGAGAACTGCACCATCATCGAGGGCCACCTAAAGATTCTGCTTATGTTTAAGACCAGGACGGAGGACTTTCGCGGTCTGAGCTACCCGAAGCTGCGAGTAGTGACCGACTACGTGCTGCTGTTCAGGGTCTACGGCCTGGAGTCCCTCAACGATTTGTTCCCCAACCTGACAGTGATTCGCGGCAACAACCTCTTCTTCAACTACGCTTTTGTGCTTTACGAGATGCTGCAGCTGAAGGAGGTGGGCCTTCACAGCCTCATGAACATCACCCGGGGCGCTGTGAGGATAGAGAAAAATCCGGACCTGTGTTATCTGGCTACCCTGGACTGGTCCAAGATCCTGGACTCAGTGGAGGACAACTTCATCGTGGCCAATAAGAATGAAAGAGAATGTGGAGACGTGTGTCCTGGCACAGCCCAAGGTCAGACCGTCTGCCCTCAAAGCACCATCAATGGAAACTTCAGGGGACGATGTTGGTCACAGAATCACTGCCAGAGAAGTAAGTGTTTGTGTGTTAATCAGGCTTTAGATGTACCAAGCATGTTCTTTCTTTCCCCCCACATGTTCCCTTCAGACGGATGTTTTCATTCCAAATGATTTCTGTAACGATTTCTACGATGGTATAGGGATGCTCCTTAATATAAGCAGCCAGGGGTCGTGGACGTTCCACGCCTCCTGATTAGCATTCATTGACTGGAGGATTGTGTGCAAGTAATCTGTAATTATAGGCTCGAGATCTGCTTAATGTGTGAAAAGACTCAAGTGCATTGTTGAGTCAGGAAACAGAAAAATCTAAAGTAGGCATTATGGGATAAAATGGCATTTAAAAAAAAAAGGGAGCGTTAACTTGCATGTTTGTTAAAAGATGTACAGATTTTTTTTGTTTGTTTTTGTTTTGTTTGTTTAGTAAAAAAAAAGAAAAAAGCTGTGGGTTTGATCAGTGCTGCAGTCGGCCGCGCTTTCCTACCATAAACACAGAGAATGTCCTCCATTGTAAGACTCACAGAGAGGATGCTTATTATTTTTTGAAGGCGATTATAGCTTGTGTTGTTTTTTTTCTTTTCTGTCTCATGTCTGACAGAAAGGCTAGCCTTCAAAGCATGACAACCTCGGCCATGTTTATACTTGAACATCGACTACTGCAGCTGGCATATAATGCTGGCTCCTCGATTGTCTGCCAGGCCTTACTGTCAGGAAAATGAGACGGGAAATGGCTTTCTCCGTGTCTCTGTCTCCCTCTCACACTCTGCCATAGTCGGACTTCAGCAGGGTGCAGAATATATCTAATATAATATATTTATTTTTAAACTGTGATAACGCAAAGCGACTGTAGTAGAATAAAAATATGAAGCTGAAAATGAGCGTAATAGGTGCACATAAAGTACAAGCACAGAGACAGTGGTGAGCATGCATCTCTTTGGAGTGACTGTACACATCATCATTGGCTGAAGCAATTTGTATATTTACTGTAATTTTAGCCTGTTAAGTGCAGTTGATTGGAAGGTTTCTCCTTTTCCATTCACTTCCACTGTGTGTATTAATCTGTGTATGCTAAAGATTTTTTTTAAACTGTTGGCTTAATTTCAAAGACACTGATACAGAGAAGTGAGTGTGTAAAGTGCACCAAAGACCATGTTTGCATGAGCTCCAATGCTCCAGGGTTGAAGCTGTGCTCTGCGTAATGTGACCAACACCAGTTTAGTAAAGAGCTGGATGTCAAAACAGGAGCCAGTTCTAGAACATGATACAATGCTTGCCTGCCCCGCAGTAGGCCGAGTGTGTGTGTGTGTGTGTGGGTTACACGTAGGGATGATATGTGTACGCTTCTTGTAAATGTTTGTGATTGCTTATGTATGGTTGATATACTGTGTGCGTACTACTGAAAGCGTATGCCCACTGTAAATGAGATCTGCATTTCCACCAGGCATGCTTTCAAGATTACAGCAGTCAAACAGTGCCAGAGTGAAGCATGCGCTCTGTCACAACAGCTTTTCTCAAATATTATATGACTGTGTATGTGCAGTGATAAAAACAGGAGGGCAGCACTAGCAGTATCAGTACTGTGTTTTGTATTGGTTCGATACTGCTTTATGATGCACTTTGCAGATATAGCTGTGGATCCATGGGATGCCGCTGCCCCACGGGCCGGCCTGGATGAGATTATGCAGTGCTGCACCGCCAAACGTGCTGTGTGGTGGCACGAGGAAACTAATAGGATCTTTAATTAGGGCTTCTGTGAATGAAAACTCAGAGTTTACAAACTTGGATGTGGACATGCACACATGTGAGTGTAGACACAAGCGCGGGTGCAGGGCAGAGGAACATTAGTCGGGGCATTAAAGTTTATGTGTGAGTGGAAACTGTGGGGTTGTTTTTGTTGTGTTTTTATAGGGTTCCAGTTGCCTTAGGTAAGAGCCAGGGGAGAGCCTGCATTCCTCTGATCTTACACTGCTCCTTACAAGCAGGAAAACCGCTGCATTTGTGTGTGTATGTGTGTGCGCATGCATAGGCGGGTGTTTGCGCACTAATGCATGCCACTTTAAGCCTTTCAGGCCGCTAAATAACCTGTTCAAACCGCATATGTGAGATCTGAGATTCGTAGCCCAGTACTGTTTTCTCACGTTTGTATATTTGTGTGTCTCCGGTGTGCATATATAATTTGTTTGTGTATATGTGTACTGTATATTTACAACTTTTGCAGCTTGCCGTTCAGATGTGGAGACCTGCTAGAGTAGTTGGATTTTGTCAGGAGCAGGTTGCAATTTTCTCAGCTTTTACAACCCGTCACTGTGGCTTTGTTGCCTGATTGGATGTTGGTCGTTCGCGTTCTTTCTTTCGTATATTCTGATCAACGCTAGCGTGAGCAGCCTGGGTTTTCTCTGCTGTATAAAGAAATAACCAATTTCTTTGGGAATCATTCTGTTGGGTGCAAAAATATTATTTAATGTCTGTCAAACAGTTTTATCTTTGGCATTTTTTTTTATAGATTCAAATAAAGAAATGGAAACAAATTATGTGTTTTTGTGACAGGCTGCTAATAACAAAGTGCCTACAGATAGAATTAAAAAATTAGGTTCTTTGATAAGTCGTCTGTTATGTGTAGACACAACACTGGTTCATCCCTTGAGTTAGGCGCCTTTTTTTTTTATGCTTGAATGATTCATAAATCAGTGTTAAGTGGCTTAAGAAATAAATAAATAAAACACATTCCTCTGAAATGATCGAGCACCAGGACTGGAAAGAAAATGGGTGAAAAAGCAGCCAATGTCCAAAGAAAAACTTTGATAGACCTTCAGAAATAACTATTGCCTGGATAACTATTGCCCAAGACCACTTGTCGCCACTATTGCGTTCCCTTTGTCAGCAACAGCTGGGAAGAGAAAGAAAGTCTCCGTGGAAGCAAAATATAAAGAAATGAGGGGTCACGTTTGCATAGCACTCTAGATAAAGACAGCGGTTTAATTTTACCAGAAAGTTAGAAGAAAGCTGGTTGACTAAGCTGAGATGGGAGAAAAATATTCACATACACACAAACACACGGGTATCTGATAATGTAGAAATAAACTGGGTAAGGAAAATTATTATGAATAAGAAGGAAAGCAAGAGAACACAAAGGGAGAGTGAGAGTCAGGGTAACAGTCAGAGATGAGAGAAAGAGGGAATAGGAGTAAACAGTCGATCTCCTGTTTAGATAAGGCTCTATCTGCTGCTGAGGGCTGGCACACTCTGTTCAACCACACACACACCATCCTGCACTCTGCTTGCACAACTCGTGCACACAAAAACACACACACACACACGCACGCAGGAGGATAGAAAGCTTTTCAGGTCAAAGTTGACTTTGCCCACGCCTACTCGCTTTGTTGTTTGCTGCGATTGTTTTCAGATGCACGCGCATGCACCGAGTCACTTCAGCTTGTAGCGACAAACAGGGTACGTGCACCCCCTTTGCGGCCACCGCAGGTTAAACCTGTAGCGGTGGTTCTAAATGGATCTGACTTCATCATCTGCAGTGACCTTGTGGTCCTCCTGACCAGAGTTGAATTCAAGTTGGACGTCGCCCAGCAGTAGCGAAAAGGGATTTAAACTTTGTGACATAGACTTTTAAAAACCAGCTTCTGTAAAAAGCTGTCAGAGAATTAGATAAGGAATGAGAACAAAAGATTGTATATGCAGTGGTAGTAAACTAGTTTATAAAGGATTAAATTAAAGGGTCTGAGCACATGCTCGGAAAAGACTTGAACTGTTGCTTTAGGTTTAAAACAGTGGGTCATGGCATGCCATGTGTATGTTGTGTCCTTTGTTCTATGCAAAAAAAGCTAGTGTGAGGTTTCAGGGTTAACCAAGTTGGTATCTTTTTTTTTTCTGTTTGTGTGTGTTTATTCCTAGAGCTGTGTCCTGGCAACAGCACACCAGGTATTTTTGTACTTAAAAGACTTCAGAAGTTACTTTGCCTGGCCAAGAAACATAATCCTTCATCAAGTTTTGCATATAAAGATAAGAATGAGTTTGTTTCCCCATTTGTTGCACTATATATATATATATTTTTTAATTTGTGTCTTATGCCACTAAATTCACCTCTGATGTCATATTAAGTGTTTTACATGCACCAAACATACGATTAACTGTAAGTTCATGTTGTTGTCGCAGCTGCAGCTCATGGTCCTGGACGGTAATGGAAAATTTTCATCTGATATTTCCATCAGTGTTTTATTGCTCATGCTGTCAAATGAAACTGGAGTGTCAAGCGGGGATAAGGCTAGGTCCAGATGAGGGGGGCCCGGTAGGGTAAGCGAAGGGGCCGGGCGAAGCAAAATAAACAGAGCAAAACAAACATGGCGGGGCATTTCAAGTGTGGCTCCCAGGTACGCGCACAAACACCCACTCGAAAGCCACAAGCACGCTTTTGCCAAAGAGGTGAGTGGCCAAGTTAAAGGAGGCTAAAGAGAGACAGAAAAGGACAGTATTAAGGATGGAGGGCCTCAATGAAGCGTGCTGTTGGCCTTCGCCCACAACCAAACAAAAACACTCTGCTAGGCTGGCCTTTTAATTGGAGTGCAAAAGTGTCTCTGCTCAGCCTCCTTCCAGACACTCTTCTCTCTCTCTCTCTCTCTCGCTTTGCTCTTCTGTTTTCCTTCGGTTCAGTTTCTGTTTCTAATGAAAGGTAAATGAAGGAGTTTTTCCTGAAGCTACTGTTCTTAATTAGCTATTAAACTCAGTGACACAGGGAGCACATGGATTTAAGCACAAAGGGACAGAGTGCAGAAGTGTTGGCTCTCTTAAAAGGTTTAAAGGGAAAAAAGTGTTTGTTTTTTTAAAATATATATTTCTTGTTCATATGGAGCAGAAACCAAAAAAAGAGTTTGGGCTGACACATGTACTAAGGTATCATTGTTGGGTGTCACATGCCGGGCAACTACTGTCCTGTTAAAGTAATAGTTTGATTTTATTTTAGTTTTATTTTTTCTTGTGCTTTATATGTTGTAAACTATAAACCTCCTCACGTGGATTCAGTGCAAACTGTTACAACTCTTGTGCGAGTTCAGATGCTCCGTTAAATTTGAGGCATTGTCAACCTTTGCACATTTATTGAGTCACTGCTCTCCACACACAAGCCTCCATCTGGAGGAGATGGCGAGTTGTTTGTCTTATATGCCTACCACGTTCCAGTCACCTGTCTAGGTCGCGCAGGCGCAAACACACACAGGTTTGCTTTCCCTTTGTCAACAACAGTTGGGAAGAGTGTGCCGTGAATAGGAAAAACAACATAATGTGTAGAGTAAATACTAGAAGGCCATATTTGTGTCAAAACTGTTTAGAAAATGCAACCAAATAATCAGTCGGGAGTCTCCTAGCGATTAGATCTGCGACCCAGATGCTTCTCCGGCGAGAGTGGACTCGAGCTAGAAATGTTACCCTCCTCTCCCTCACTGGAGTTCATTTGGCTGCCTGGAAGTTGTTAAATAAATAACTTACAATATTACCAAACATAAAATAGAGGATTTGCCTACACTTATAACATGCAGTAGTGTTTGTGCAACATGCCACTTTATATAATTTGCCTACCTCATAATGGATAATCTGGCAATGACTGAGAGTTTCCAAAACTTTTTTTTTGCAAGATTACTGCCAAAATTTACAGATCATCTACTTTTCTACATGCTCTGATTAGTTATTAATTAGCCTCTGATAAAAGCATAAATAAATCTTCATGGTTTGCTGCAATTTCAAAGTCAGGATTTTGCAGCACATTTGAAAATGGCGAGTCTTTTGTTTATTAACAACAGTAGAAGACATAAATAATTGTATTTGAAATATTACTAATTTCCTTTCCCAACTCGGTTCTCGATTAAAGTGCAACCGACGCGATCCTGATAGAGAGATGCTCTGAAAACAAATCAAAGAGCGCTGCACGTGTTCACGTCTTTGTCTCATTCATTGCTGCAGACACAGGCAAGCTTCTCTCTGATGCTCTCTGTTTGTGATAGTTAAAGCTTCTCCGTAGTGGCTGGCATTACATCAGTACACGCACACACTCGCTCGCTGTAGTATGAATTACCATTAATATCTTATAAGGGACAAAGAGTGAGTGGAAGAGACAAAACTAAAAGAGAGGGGAAGAGAAGAGGGAAGGAAGGACAGAAACAGACAGATGGAAGGGGCGAGGTAGCAATCAAGCCCTTGTTTTCCTTCCTGGCAGCTTGCATCCTTGTTAACAAATCCAAATTAACTTTGATAAGCTGGCATCAGTTGTGTGTGTGTGTGTGTGTGTGTGTGTCTCCCCCAGCTTCCTCCATTCGTGCATTCATGAGTGCAGAGTAGCAGGCAGGCAGCGCTAGCCGAGCGCCCCGGGGATTCTGGAAAACTATCTCTCCCCTCTCCTCTTGCTCATCAATGGACTGGCACTCCCATATCCTGCTCTATACTCACTCACTCGCTCGCTCTCTCTCTCACACACTCACACACACACAGTGTAATGGTACACATTCCCATAGACACATGCACAACAAATACATTGCTGCAGAGACAAGACTAAGTGGTGCACACCAACACCGCTGCCCACTTCTCTTAACAGGAGGCTGGCTGCAAGTAGAAATGGTAGTAGCTTATATAGTGAGGAGAGGATGGGGGACTTCTGAGGATATGACTGTGCTGGAAGAGCATTCATGGCTGCTGTTGCCGCTGTATTGCGAAGGAACTGATTTCTTGTCTCTTAGTACCTGCAAGTTTGTTTGTTTTTTTATTAAATAAGAACAGGTGGAGACTGAGAAGGAACTTGATGTCTTCATTAATGGCGCCAATGGTTCGTTTCCCTTTGTAATACGTGGTTTGATGTGCGTTTCTCTGTGTGAGCTGCGTAGGAAAGCATGCTGGCAGGCGAGTGGTTGTTACAGCCTGAGCTGTCTGAAAGGACTTCCTCATTACTTCCTGCCTTTGTCCAAAGTACTTCCTACTGCTGAGCTGTACGTCTGGGCCCCGGGGGAAAGAGAATTGAGGGAAGGATTATTTACATGTTTTTTTCTTTTGGGGGGGGGGGGGGGCTACAGCTCTGCACAGAAATGCAAGATTTGCTTCATTTTCTTTGAAACTCCAGTATAGGAAGCAGTATGTTGGAATACAAGAGGTGAGCAGCGAGGATCCCATTAAGTGTTTGTGTGAGAGGGAGGAAAATAACATGACCCCTCTAGTGGTTGGAGGGAATGGGATTGTTTTCAGGTGTTTGGGCAGATCAGGTGACACCTGCTGCTGGTTTTGACATCAATCTCTCTCTCTCGCACGCACGCACGCACACACACACACACACCCGTACTCTCTATCCCCTTGCTCTGACCATCACGTCTCTGCTAAATGCTCTACCTTTTGCTAGACCTAACTCTTAAGTTTCCAAATCTTAAACCCCAAGCAGCTTCTTAAATATGTTCCAGAAAATGAGGACAGCCTTCTCACATTCTCACACGCATGTCCTCATTCCAAATATCTAAAACTCAGGTTGGTTGTCATAATTGGAACCATGTAAATGGTCGCAGCCCAGTGTCATAGTGTTGTCCCAACAGCGAGCCAGTGCTGACAGGTGACAAATATAACCACATTACACTGTAACTAATAACATAGCACTCACATTCAGGTACGCGCTTGCTCAGTGAAAGCTTCTTTGAATCTGTAAGCTTAAATGAATTTGTACTAAATGATTACTGAGACATACAGTACCAGTCAAAAGTAAGTGTGTCCAAACTTTTGACTGGTACTGTAGTTAAAACATAAAACTAACTTTGCTATGTTTGCATGCATTAGTAGCCTACCTTTGACATAAGAGACTCCCTTGTTCACATTTGTATATGATGGCTTCTTTGTATTTTTTGTTTTCTTGTCATGGGATGCAGCTGCTAGTGCACTGCTATCTGCAACAGAGCTTCTAACACCACTTCATCATTTTGCCCGATAGTTTGGCTTAACTTTCACATATTTCCGGTTAATATCTGCCCATATTTGGATTTTGGACAGATTCACACGTGTTGGGAAGCTTTGATTTGATTGCAGGTACATTGATGATACACATTAACATCTTCACTTTATCTGTCTCTCCTCTGCTCGGCAGGCACATGTACACACTCAGTGAAATAGAGTGCTGAGGAGAGAAACCAGGGTGACCGTTAATAGCAGCAAAATGCAGTACAGACTCTCACACTGAGCTGAAATAAAACTCCCATGCCTGCCTTGGTTGCTGCTGCTGGGGAGGCATAAAAACTGTCCACACAATCTCCCCCTCAGTTTACCTGTAGAAGATCAAAAAATAAATTCAGTACTGCTGCACTAATAAGTCAAACTCAGTAAGTTCAAACAGGACTTCTTGGATATACATGTGGCATATTGTGAAAAACACAGTTTGACTGCTCTTATTTCCAAATAGACATCAGGTAATATTAAGTCTGAAATACTGTTTAATAAGCAAGGCAATGATAACTGTCAAAGGGACATATCATGCTTTTAACTCCCTTCTTTTTCATATGTAACTCATTCACTTGTGGTCTATATAAAGTAGAACTGCAATGCTTTGGTCTGAATTCCTCTTTATTGTACCTCCACAGACCCCCCTTTTTTTT
>JAVDPK010002230.1:203739-218128 GCA_034780415.1 Cichlasoma orientale | reverse complement strand
TTTTTTTTTTTTTTTTTTTTTAATATAAACACCTTTTCTTAGAGCAACTGGTTTTGGTGCGGTCTCTTTAAATGTGAATGAGACATTTCACGCCCCACCCCCTCCAGGTCCCAGAGCATTCCACTCCACCCCGTTCAGCCATTTTTGTAGTTTGATAGCAGTGATACGATTTTCTACCGGCAGAGAAACAAGGAGGACTTTCCCCACTGATGTGGGTACATTTCTGAGAAAAATAAAATTTAACCAGGCACTTCGAAGAAGCTCTGATGCCGGGGGGGGGGGGGGGGGTCTAAGGAATCGTGTGGGTTAATGGACCTAACAACCGAACATTTTGACTTACCTATGTGCAACTTTGGCATAACTAAACTGGACTTTACAAAATCGCTGCGAGGAAAAAGGAAAAAAAAAAAGGTGGATTCACGAGATTGGTTAGCCAGAAGTCCATGCCCATTTTCTTTTTAGCAGTTCCACGACAAATACTGTGACGTAAGAGGAAAGAATACGTAACAGGGAATAGAGAAAACTGAACAGACTGAAAATTATGACCCAACTAGAATATAAAGATATCTACGCAGCACCGGGACAGAATGCATTTAAATTTCCTGCACCCCTACACACTCAGAGTACACAACAAAATGTATTTAAGGGCTAAAAAAAAAGGGGATTTTGCATGATATGTCTCCGTTAAATTGTTTTGTTTGTATTTAAAGTCCTCAGAAACAATGAACAGCTTTCGAAGAAGTCCTAGGTTCTGTAACTCAGCCACAGCAGATGCAGCACCTACCTGTACATTCATTAACTTGCTGTAAAAACAAACACTGCTGCTTCAGTGGAGCATAGATCCTCTGTGTTCACGCATACCTGATCTGAGAAAGTCCTGTTAGGGGCTTAACACAGTCTGTAACCACAGCTATTAGTGTGTACTGCATTTGCGATACGTGATGGTTATGCTCTGTTAAGTACTTGGAATTTCATGCTTTGCTTTGAGGTGGTACAATGGCTCAACTGAAGGGGTTGGGTGAAATGTTTGGACATTTGAAATTCTCAAGAATTTTTTGTTATATCACCTTCTTGGGAAAGTAGTGTTTCCCATAGCCTGAGAACTGTTTAATAATAAATACATTGGCACTGATTCGCTCAAGCAAAAACTCTTAAAAAAAAAAAAAGAAGAAGAAGAGAGAACCTCAAAAGTCAGTGCTGGAAATGAAACTTTGTGTTTCTTGCTTTTCCTAGGCTGAGCTTGTTTGTCCTCATATGACCTCTCCATCCTTGAAGTTCCTTCCAAAACCAACTCTTTCCACATTGCTCTGTCCAGACCCAGATCATTCACTTCACATGTCCTTGGCCTTAAAGAAATGCCTCTTTTCCTTAAACCATTTAACAGGTTTCTCTTAGGGCTGAAAAACACAGAATATCCTTTAGACTCTAGCCATATCCAAGATGTGTTAAGCGTCTGGGAAAGGAGCATCCTTTTCAACAAGTGGTGACAACCATCCCTGTGAGACTTGTCACACAGACCAAAAAAACCTTTGTCTATTTAAGGCCCCAGTCACACAGGCTTAGAGGCTGGTCAGTGAATATCTGGCAACCACCGGGCGCAAAGGAAAAATGTATATTGCCCAAACGATTGGCAAGTGGCTCCAAGAAGTTGCTGGCTGTTGCAAGGTGAAATCGGTTGCAAAGAGGATGCTGCACCAAAAACCCTCCTTGTGATTTCATGTAGATGCAGACTTGTCTACAAACACTCTCTAGAAAAGTGTTAGTAAAACTTGAAAAAGTGTGAAGCAAACCAGAAACACAGAACATCATCAATGTAAAAGTTGTACCTCACTCCTGCACCTAACGCGTTTCAAAAGGTGCAACTTTTATTTTGAAGGTGAATGTTCTGGGCTCTAGGTTTTAATGCTTTTAATGATTTTACTGCACATTTGTTTGTTATGATGTAAAGCACTTTGAATTGCCTTGCTGCTGAAATGTGCTATACAAATAAATTTTTACTTACTTTACTTACTGGGGCTATAGCGATCAATTTTACAGCCAACCAGCAGCCTCCAGCAACCACTTGCCAACTAGTCAGGGAAAACACATTTTTCTCTTGCGATCGATGGTTGCCAGATGGTTGCTTACCGGTCTCTAGGCCTTGTTCTGGGTGACGTTGCCTGAATACATAGACACACTAGAAAAAAATTTTTTTTTCATCCTCCTCTTCGTAACCACACTGACTTCCTGTACTTCTGATATCTAAGCATAAAGTCATGTTTTTCAAGGATAATTTATATGAAACAGTCTTAACTTCTACATGATTTCACTGTCTGTAAAGCATCGTTATATCATGCATAAAGTTTTTTTTTTTCCCTCTCTTCAATGTGTCCCTAAGTGGAACTCCAGAGATAGCTGGGCCATTAAATGTTGTAGTAAGGTTTTCCATATTTAGAAATCCACCACCTCATCAAGTAAGGAATGGCTTGGTGGCTGACTTTTGGTGATGAGTACATAGACTGGCATTGGTCCAACCTGCAGACGGTACTTTCCTCTGGCCTGCATCTTGTACCACTTACTGCATTTCTGTTGAGACTTGTAGCATTACTCGGGAGCTTGTAGAGGCCATCTGTTGAAGTTATCACAAAAGAAGTCTGATAAGAAATGTTTATGCAGAAACAAAAAAATGGGTCACATGTTTAATGTTCCCATATGAGGGAAAGTAACTTGTAAGATGGATCTCTAGATAAACTTTGGTGCTACCAGTGTTTGTGTTTATGTTGTCATGCATTGATGAACAGCATGTGCTTTTTGTTTGGCCTTATTTTTTCTGCTTGCTTCACTGTTTTCTTCTGCCTTTCTACTTGTTCTGATGTCCTGTAGAATAGAAGTAGTCCTGTCCATAAAGTCATTTAGCGCCTTTTGTCATCTTTACTGCCTGCCTGATAGCTTTAATGGCAATATACATTTGGTTCACAAATGCAAAAACGCGTTGATAATTCTTTTCTCTTTGCCTGCATTCATCCTCTGTTGATATCAGAGTGGTGACAGTTATAAGTCCTGCACTAAAAATGTCTGTTGGTGTTCCCCTGCCATCCCAGCCTTTACAGTAGTAGTTGTTGCCGCAGTATTTACTGCCAGCACTTTACCATCTCTTCTCAAGTCCTTGCAACACTTTGATGGCCCCGCTGCCCTCAAGAGGAGTGAAAGCAGTTAATAATTTTACCATGTCCAGATATCCAGTCATATGTGGAAAAGATAACGGCTAAAACAGAATAATGACAAATGACAAAAAAAAAAAAAAGCTTTTCCTCTCTGTTTTTCTCCCCTCTCCATTTCCCTTCACTGCGTCTGATGCTCCACCTTATGTGAAAGATCCACCCTCTGCACCTCCTCCCTTTTCCCTTTCTTCTCCTTTCTGTCCCCCGTTCTTTTACTTTGAACCCCCCCCCCCCCCTTCCTTCCCCCCTCCTTCCCCTTGCATGCTGTGGTATGCAGACATGCAGGAATTTCTGGGCCTCAAAATGATAGACCAAACTTGTCAGCCCTGGCTCCTTTTACTAAAGATGGCCGCCTTGGCAATGTGTTTGCCGGTGATTGGTGCACGTCTGAGTTACTCCCCGTGTGATTGGCCGTAACATGTTTGTCCACAGTTCATGTGTTGTTGGCAGAAGCAGTTTGTGACTGCTTAGTGACTGGAAGCCTTTTCTTCTGCTTTTTCTCTCCAGCTCAGTTGTGTGTGCCATTTCAGATCACATGTGCATTGTAGCATTGTGGCATTCTGCTGTGTCCTCTTACACATGAGCCGTTTGTCAGGTAGAACAGCTTACCGCTAGGTTTAGGTAGAGTGTAAAAGTCATATAAATTATGTACAGCAAAATGTCACCATTGAGTTGCTGTTCAAAGATACACGTTTGCAAAAGAGTTTGCGTTGTAGGTTGCTTATAGTAGCTGTGTAGAGATGATTCATAACAGAGTTTGATGATACAAATTTTTTCGCATTGATACAGTTTATTCAGAGGTGCTGATGCACTGGTACACGTGCATCATTTAATCATCATTTAATGACACTCTCTGTGTATATCACTGGTTTAGTCCAACAAAGGTTTGATCTTTTGTCATGTGGTCCTATGTTGAGTTAAATTATCTCAGAAGTGCTTAGTAACTTTAAAAAAAAAGCTTGATATATAAAAGATATATATTTATACTGCTTTCTTTTGTCTAGATGACTATGAAAAACTTGAGCTTCAGGAACTGATTTATTTTATGAATATTTTAAGTCTGACCTATAAACAAAACAAAATAATTGAATTTAAGGTCCTTCTTACATATAAGGTCTTGAATAATCAGGCCGCACCTTATAGCACCGTATCACCCCAATAGAGCACTTCACTCTCAGACTGCTGGCTTACTTGTGGTTCCTAGGATACTTAAGAGTAGAATGGGAGGCAGAGCCTTCAGCTTTCAGGCCCCTCTTCTGTGGAACCAGTCCTCTGGATTCGGTAGACAGACACCCTCTGTATTTTTAAGATCAAGCTTAAAACTTACCTTTTTGATCAAACTTCTAGTTAGGGCTGAATCAGGTGACCTTGAACCATCCTTTAGTTTTGCTGCTATAGGCAGGGTTCTAGCCAGCGGTTGATCACCTGGCGGCTGCACCATGCTGTCATTCTGACAACATGACAGATATTCAAACGTAGGGAGTGCTTTTAGCAGCTGATCGGATTAATAAAACATCTGGATTATAATTTTTTTTTTTGGGTACGCTTTTTACGTGATTTCTGCAAACCCATTAGTGGAAGGAAACGGCGCTCTGGGACACGTTGAATTCTGTGTTCTGCGACTGTAACTACACATCCACAAGGATTGTGATTACCGCGTAAGCTTCAGAGGTGATTTCCGGTTACCCGCAAAGACCCGAGGCAGAAGTCTAATTCAGGCCTAACTGTTCACCATCGCTCAATTAGCAAGCTAATGCTAATTGGCTAATGCTATCACCCTACTCTGCATTTAATCTTAAGTTATTAATCAATCTCTAACTCTCTTTCACAGCATGTCTTTTGTCCTGTCATTCTCCCCTCAGCCCTAACCGGTTGTGGCAGATGACTGCCCCTCCCTGAGCCTGGTTCTGCTGGAAGTTTCTTCCTGTTAAAAGGGAGTTTTTCCTCCCCACTGTTGCCAAGTGCTTGCTCATAGGGGGTCATTTTGATTGGTGGGTTTTCTCTGTAATTATTGTAGGGTCTTTACCTTACAATATGAAGTGTCTTGAGGCGACTGTTTGTGATTTGGCGCTACATAAATAAAATGGAATGGAAATGAATCGAATTAAACTAATCTGTGATGTGAGTGCATTTACAGAACATTGGCAAACTGTAGTGTCTACCAGTAAGCTGTAAGTGAGGTCTTTAGGAACATCTGTAAATTTCAGCTATAGGAAATGACCTGGTTTATGCTCTCCCTGTGAATCACATGCAGTGAAACTCAGACACACTGAAGGCTGACTGTCATGTCTCCATGTTTTATAGGTTTGCCCTCATTTCCTCCAAACTCAAACTTTTTAAAATAAAAATCATCTTTTCCCCCCCATCTGTTTTCCCACTGCATTAGTTGTCAAAGCAGTAAAGCGATTCTAAACAGGCACTTTTTAAACAGGCCCTGCACTTGTATATATTGAAGATGACATTGAGTAGTGCCCGCTGCTTGTCCTTAATATAGATTATGAACTAGTGAGCTAGTCTCTTACGATGAATGTGTTTGTGTGCGTATCACCAGGCAGAGTGACGTCCAGCCCAGCTAATATTTAGCATGCCTCGGCTGTCGCCTCTCTCCAGTGTGTGTTGCTCTGGGCCTTGTGATGGCATTGTTGCAACTAAAAAAGGTTCTGCTCTGTGGCACTGCTCGCAACCTGTCAGTCATAAATACTGCAGTCCGCAGTGTGAGCCACACACATGCCACATGACTCCTGCAGCTATGGTTTGCTGGTATTTTGGATGAACAGCAACACACCTGTGTTCCTGTGCGTGCGCTGCGCTTACCCATAGATCATCTGACTACTCCTAGTGTGATTTGTGTCTTGACATAAATAGAGTGGAATGAGGATTTTTTTTTTCTTTCCATGAGGAATTTGCCATCATGCGCTGTCAGTTTTCCACTTTTAGTTTGCTTGTGTGATCTGTACCAACATCTGACCTACAGACTCTGAATTTAGGTTAATGAGATCAACTGGAACATTATTTCTACACACAGTATTTCTAGTGTGTGGACAGCAAGCATGTGATCCAGTGTAATTCATATCAATCATGAGAGAGGAGCAGCAGACATTAACGGACACATGACAACAACAACACCCGTCCATCTGCAGGCCTGGAGCCAAATAATCCAGTACACAAACCACCGTTTTGGAACTGCTGTTTTTTTCAGTGTGGCTGCTCTAAAATAAGAAACCAAGGGGGGGATAAAAACTCCTCAGCGAGTCCTTTTATAGTTCATACTACTGCTTTTTACATACTGTTGATGTACTCTTAGAATAGCAAAATGAGTGTGAAGTTCAAACTGTTCCTTTAACAAATGGTTTTGCTTGTTTCCCACATAAAATTTGATCCCCCGGGAGGAATGCTGGCGTAAGTCCCCTTTTATCACCCACCATCTCTCTCTTTCTGCAGCCTGTCTTAACCAATACAAGCAAAGCCTGAAAGTTGGGGGTGGGGGCAACCCTCTAGCCAGTTCCACTGGGTTCCACTGAGCTAATGGGTGACAAGGGTGTGTAGGAGTTTGTGAGCTGAGGTCAATATCTGTATGTGTTTGAATGTCCCTGTGCAAATATGTGAGAAAGGCCAGAGCTAGGTCCCATTTAGTGTTTTTGTACCCTTTGTTACTCCCAGGGGAAGAAAGGGAACGCTGAGGAATTGGGCTGGGGCTGGAAGAGTTAAATTTAGCAGAAAGAGGGAGATGGTCAAATGATAAAGGTCAACATTACCAAAAGGAGGCAGTGGGATGTGTTCTTGTTTGTTGGTCATTACAGTTAAAGCTATGTAACAATGGTATTAGAGCTCTTCATAATGTAACCCGGTGAGTCACACAAAACAATGTAAAAAGGTGGGAAAACCACGCGATAATAATTCTAATACAAATCTATTCCACCCAATATAACTGTCCCTGCAATAACTCTTTCACCTTATCTCAATAAACTTCATGATAGGCTGTTTGTGGTGTTTTAATATTGAAAACGTTGCCGAATCAGTGCGCGCGAGCAGATGGACCTGACTGTGTGTGAATCACAGCGTGCGCATCCAGCAGCATTCTTCTGAACAGCTTTCCTTCATGGTCCTCCTAATGCAGCTCGGAGCCTCTGTGCGTTCATGGTCGCCTCCGTGTTTGCGACCCCCCTCTCGTTTTTGGATAGCGGTGATGGATGGATGTGGAGAACAGCTTGGATGACAAACTCGGCTCCTAGTTCTCATCGACTGGACGTATGTCTGTAGGAGGAACTGTCTGGCGCTCTGCATCTCCATACTGCAGACAGTATGTGTAGATTGAGACAGATGCTTCAGTCTCTTTGTCTCATGTATACCACTGACAGAGATAAATGAGTCAATATCTCTTTTATGGACTGCAGAAAAATGGCTATGACAATGCATGGAGCTCCTCAACAGTGCTAGCTGACCATATCTCTGCAAGTTACTTATTGGCCATGTTTATTTGATCTTTTAATAAAGATGTAATAAAGATGGTCTTTATTAAAGTGGTCATCATTTTGACATTTTCTTTGTTTTTTGCACAGGGTAAAGGGTGAAATATAAAAAAAGAGGGCTGCAGACTTTTGCACAGCACTGTTTATGGTGAAAATGATATAGGATTGCCTTCTCCTTTTGTGAATTGTTACATTTGCTCAAACAGGTCAGCAGGTCCCTCAGTGAATACTTCCTTGTTCCCTGACTCGGCCACGGCTGCTGATAGTATCAATCACCAATACCTGTTTACTGTCTCCTGTAAACCGCTCTTCCCTTGACCGCCCAGACGCACCCCTCTGTACTGATTTAATTTAGTCCTCATTCTACTTTTTACAATCTCATTACCAAGACACACACACACACACGGCTGTTTACCTCTGCCTGCCCAATGTTCTGTGGCGGAGAATCACATCTGTTATACAGTGGTGTTGTGGTGTTGAAGCAAGTATCATATTTAGAAGCTGACCGCAGAAACTTGGGCTTTACTGCACACTAAAAACTCATTGAACAGTTTGTTCTTGCTTATTTAGCTGTGTTGCAAACAGCCGAGCGATCTACATGTTTCACGTAGCGAGTAGGTTAATGCTTTCTCATTAAACTCTTCAATAAGCACCAGGGATGCACGGTTTATACATCGGTGTACAAAAACTCCAGTTCCAAAAACTTCTCCCTGCTCATCACATGTGACTGCTCTTCCTCCCGCTCACACACAGATCTGCACACCAGCAGCATTTCTTAGAATAACAACTGTGCAGCAGCCAGCTGAGCTGCAGGGAGCCTGCTTTTTTTTTTTCTTTTTTTTTTCTTTCTGAACTGCTTTTATTATGTTTGTTTTGGCAGCAGCTAGAGAGAAAATTCTTGTACTGTCTTTCATTGTTTGCTACATGTGTGTAAATCTGCTTCGGGTGACTTTATGGTTCAATTAGTTTAATGTGTGATGCTCCACATGCACGTGCACTTTTAAGAAGAAGGTGTTGTTTACATTGCTGGCTTTGCTGCAGCATGCGGTGAGCCCGTGTCGGTGGGGGGGCTCGAGATCAAGTTCGTTCGATCGAGTTTTGTGGAAGTATTTGTAGACTCGAAGCTGTCAGCATTGTATTCTGACAGACTTCACACGGCACACCTATCCCAGCTTAACACATACCCTCACGCAAGAGAGACAAAGGCTAGTTTAAGAGCTTAAGTGTAGTCACTTGCATTTCTTTCTCAGGAGTGCTGTTAAAGCACTTTTTTATGACTATGGTATGCCACGCCATGCTCCCTATAATAACAAGAGCTCTGTCGAGCACATTTCTAACTTTGAACCACATGTAGGCAATCCAAGCGATAGTCTCGGCATTCAGCACGATGAGAGATGAGAAACACAACGGTTTCCCGTTAAGGTGGCCAGTGTCAAATCCATGATTCAGTAAAAATCACTGTGCTAAACAGGCTGTTGTTACCTTAAAAGTTAAGTCCAATTCACCGGCTTGTGCTACAGAGAAAGGAAGTTAGCATATTTAAATTGCATTGTTGAGATTTAGGAACCTTTTTTTTTGGTTTTTATTTAACCTCTGTTATTTATCCCTGTTGCATTAGCAGCAGCAGCAGCAGCAGCAGCTTACCATGAGGCAAAGTCAGCTTGGCTTTCTCCCTGTTTACCTCTGGCTGCTGTGTTTCTCTGTGTGCCACACACCCACTCACTCACTCAGGCTGACTGTTAGAGGGGGCCTCTGTTGACAACACCTGCACCTCCAAGGATAAGCGGGGCCTCTTCAGTCCCCTGACACCATTTTCCCCTTCATATTGCATGTGCTGTATTCCTTATTCTTTTGTCCTTTACCCTGGTATGCATGCATTATGTATGTGCATGCATACACACACATATGGCAACATGACACAAACAGGTACTTCTTTGTGGTTGGATGATTCTTCTCCAGAAGTCACCTGCTGTGAAAATCCCGCCGCCTGATTTTTTTTTTTTTTTTTTTCCCCCCTTCTCAGCCAGGTCCCTGAAGGGACACCATGTGCCTGAATCTGGCATGTAGCTGAATCTGGCTTAAGATCCAGCTCTTCTCTATTTCTGCTTCCATTGTCCACATTATGCCCAATCTCCAGCTATAATAGTCTGTAAGTGGGTAACAGACATGAGGGCGGGCATCTCCAACATGCATTGTTGTTTAATTTGCAAGTGGCAGGCATGCACGTGTGGATACTATCCCAAACTGGACTTTATAATGCCTTCTACCATTTCCAAAGACTTCTTGTTACATGATATTTGACATTAGCATTATTTAGATATTTTTGATTTTAAAACTCTTATTTTACAAACCAATTTTACAAAAGAGAGGATAAATCTTCCTTTGACGGAAAATACTATAATGTATTTAATAAAAGTGGGACTTCAAGATATGTTTGTGAAGATTAACAAAGATATAATAAAGTGAAAGCATGTGCTCAAGCTTTACTTCTTTCTTTCACAGTGGAAAAAAAAAAGCAGCTCGTCCTTCTTACTCAGTTTCACACTTGGTAGGTTTACTGACAGAAACATGCAGCGAAAGACAAAAAGTGAGAAACTGAGGGTGGCACTAACCTCAATCTTCTAAATTTCTGTATATAGAATTTATATTTTTATATATACGCAAAAAGCAAGCTTTTAATTTTCTTTTTTTTTTATATAAATATGTGACAGAAGTGCAAACACAGAGATACTGAAAATAATTTGTGAACCAGAGTAAGTGAATGTAGCATATTGTTTTTATTCCCATATAAATACAAGTAAATATGATTTTTTTTTTATAGTTTAAAAATACAATAAATGCGAGGAAAGATTTGAGTTGCAAAACAAAAATTGTGGAAAATGTGAAGAGTCACAAATCTTATTCTTTAATGACTGTCCTTAAGTAAATAATATGACCGCTATTTAATCTGGCTTTTGAGGAGACGCCCCACAAATTCCTATACAAGGAGAGGAAAACAAGCCTGGGGGGAGGGGTGTTGATCTGATCTGAGAGAGGGAGGGAGGGAGGAGGACGACAGAATCGCAGTGCTCTTTTACCCTGTGGTGTTAAATCCATGTGGTTTGGTTGTGATACTTTGCTAATTCTTTTCCCCATAGCGGTCACTCGCCCGCACCGTCTGCTTCATCCTTTGCATCTGAGGCTTTTCTATGGATCTTCCTTTCAGCGCGTTCCCTCCCTTTGAGCTTCACTCTTCTGCCTGGCCCTCCACCACCTTCGCTTTCCTTCCTGCCTCTCATCAGCACCGTGTAGTCATGCCAGGGCAAAATAAGTGATCAGATTGGATTCTTATTATAGCATGCCCATATCACTATAGGTGCTGCTGCGTTTTCTCCTAGTTAGCTATACTGATGTATGTTTTTCTTTTTTTCTTCTTCTTTTTTCTGGCTCACAAATCTATCTCCTCTCATCCCATATATAAGGCTTGTCATTATATGAATGCAAGCACATGCACATAATCTCCCCTGCTTCTCTGTTTGGCAGTTAATTATGTGTGCTTATGGCAAATCTCTTTATTCTGGCAGTTATTGAAACTAAGATTTTAATTAGGGGAGGTTTCAGAGTGGCACACGCTGCATTCAAATTACAACCAGGGCGCATTTAAGTGGTGGATTGGCAAGCAGACACTAAGCTATCATCCTAATCAGCTGAAGTTTGAGGCCTGTTGAATAAAGAGCCATGTAAATTCTGTGGTATGTATTCTATTTCTACATAGTTCAGACAGGAAAGTGATGTTTCTGTTATTTCATGCTGGGTTTTTGTGGTTTTTAAGGATTTGTGGACTCGCACTTATATTTAGTTGAATTGTAATATGGTATCCAAGGACTTATTGGGCACCTGATCTCACACCTTGTTCCCAGAGATACATCTAGTAGTTGAGGTGAGGTGCTGCAGTGGTTGATCCAATCATGTCAGTGCCTGTCCAAAGGGTTTGGATTGGAATTTAATCTAAAATAGAGTTAATGTGGAGCGTATTTTAGACAAAGCCTAAAGTGAAAATGACAACTGCGCAACAATGCGTATGTTCTTTTGCAAATAATGTTGCAAACAAGGTAAATCAGAGTAACTAGTTTAAAAAAGTTAAGACTGCTTTGAAAGCGTTTTTGTCTCCTTGTTGGATTCAGTCCTGAGGTTTCCCACCAGTGTCACTCAACACTTTCAGTTCAGGAGAAAAGAAAAAGGGGAGGCAATCAAATCGATGGACGCCCAAAAACGCAGAGCAAGCAGAAGCCACCCCACCCAAAAAAATCTTTTGATTCGTTTGAGCTCGAATCTCGAGTTTGAAAGTGTTGTGATTATGACTAACACTCTCCATGACCGGTCTCTGCACACCGGCCCCGGAGACCCACGCTCGGTTGTCTCAGCTGTTTTCATTGGCGGCTCGCTGCGCTGATGGAAATTTGGTTCTCAGTGAAGTCAAACCAAGGCTTCTCCAGCTTACAGTGATGAGATGACAGTGTTGGATAATCAAAACTTTAATTTTTCTAGGGAAAAATTTTGTAATCCGTATATTTAGAAGTTTGTAACCCAGGTACATTTCAGGTCCAGTGGCTTTTGTTAACACCAAATCATTTTAGTCAGTGTTTTTTCAGCTTTAAAGAACATTGTGTTATTTATCATGAACCTGTTACAAAACTTTAAACACATTGGGCACTCGGATGTTTGTTGGAGTAAAAATAAGAGTCAAGCAAGTAGCAGTAGTAACGTTGTTCTCCAGGCTTGGGGGTCAGGGGTTAAGGGGCAGGAAGGGAGGGTCTGTTGTTTTACAACAAAGGGACGATATTAGAACTTCCCGTGTTTGCAACGTGTGACCTGTGTATTGTATTTTCGGTTTGTTTTGGCCACAACACGAGGGAATGTGTGAATGTGACCCGTGTGACAAGCCTGTTTCTCTTAGTAATGATGAAGAGTTTCCCTCCTTCCTCCTAGAATAAAAAGTTCTTCCTGACGCCCTGTGGGGATGTGAGTGGAAGGAGGAGACAGGCAGGATGGGAGTTCTCTGATTTGTAAAAGAGCATAGAGGGCATGTTTTTAAAACTCACTCGCCTAGAACAAAACAATGGCATAGAAATTAGAGCTCTTTGACTTTATATAACTTTGTTGCCGCCTGTATTTTTCCATCTGTTGAAAGCATCTGAGTGCCATCTGAGTTCTCCTGAAAATACTCAAGTATTTAAAATCTTCTCTCATCTTTTCTGCAACTCCGGAATTGACATGTGCATCCACATCGTACTGTTGGTGTTTTCACTCACCTTCAGCTGCTCGGCTTTGTGTGTGTGTGTGTGTGTGTGTGTGTGTGTGAATGCATGCACGTGCGCATACTTCGGTTTCTGTCTATCTCCCCATGTCCCGTAGCTCTATGTAGTGCTATGCTGTGAATATGAAATAGGACAGCAAGCATCTGCACTGCAGCCATCCCGCTCTGGCCTCACACTGTGCCTACTGCTCAGTGCAGCTGGTCAGCCTGCAGAAACACATGAGCTTGGAACATTTGAGTGGGGGTGTGTGTGTGTGTGTGTGTGTGTGTTTTGTGTCTGTTCATTTGTTTGTGTGAAATCATTTCCTCATTTGTTCTGCTTTTGATTTCTGAGAAACTTTGTGTTTACCTGCAGAAGCTCTTATGTGTGCGCGTTTGTCTTCACATTTCCACGTATCTACCCTTTGCGTCTGCACTGTAAAAAAAATAATAAATCCGGAAACTTGGCTTCACCTTTCATTTTGTCGCTAAATAAGAAAAAAATAGTACTGCTTTATTATCGGTTTATCCGCTCTTAAGCTTATGCATTCATTTTTTTTAATCTGTAAAATGTTATCAAACAGAGAAAACCACAACAACCAAATGATATTGAAATTTTTACTGGTTCATTTATATCTTTAAAACAATAAATTAAATATAGTCAGACATTTATTTTGTTTTTCTTAGTCAATTACCTGATTAGCTGGCTATTTATCTAATTCCAAGGGAGATTTATTAACGTCCTTTCAAGCTTTCAGTAAAAATGATAATAACTTTACCAACAGTCCAGTTTTTGGCACCCGGACTACACAGAGCGCTCGCCTCGGTCATTGGGACTGCACGAACTCAACGCCCCTGAAATACAAGAAAGCCTGAAAGAGGGAACGAGGGAGAGAAATCAGAGGGAGGGAATAAAGAACGATGGAGTAAGGAAAGAGGACGAGAGAGAGCGAATCTGTGACAGCCCTTTGAAAAACATTTTTTTCTGTGCCAGCTGAGGACAGAGAGCAATTTGAGTTCTGTCTTTGCCTTTCTTTTCCCTCTCTCTCTCTTTCAGTGTCTAATATGAGGAGATAATGGGCCATTGAGGCAGAAGGAGAAGGCTTAAAAAAAAAAACACCTTAGTCATAACTGGGCCACGGCTCAGC
The DNA here is from genome assembly GCA_034780415.1 of Cichlasoma orientale. Classification (NCBI taxonomy): domain Eukaryota; kingdom Metazoa; phylum Chordata; class Actinopteri; order Cichliformes; family Cichlidae; genus Cichlasoma; species Cichlasoma orientale. The sequence continues at coordinate 204,036 of JAVDPK010002230.1, read as the reverse complement.
GCCACTGATTAAATTATCCAGATGATGACGAGTATTTATCTAAGAACAACTACAATCCATAAAATTGCACTGATAAAGGTGGCGAGTCACTGTCTGCAGCTCTTCTCGGGTGCTTTTATATGTAATGAGCTGCAATGCTGTAGCCATACAAGAAGTATAGCTAAATTTATGCAGGTGTTTAATTCCCTCTGTGTGATGGTAGAAGTTGGACCTACAGGATTATTTTCTTCCTGCAAAAGGTTGTTGCTGATAAATGGTCAGTAAAGATCCAGCAGCCGGGGGGGGGGGGGGGGGGGG
>JAVDPK010002230.1:173355-193149 GCA_034780415.1 Cichlasoma orientale | reverse complement strand
GTTGATGTTGCAACATTACGGCGTGGGGGTGTGTGTGTGTGTTTTTTTTTTTTTTTTTTTTTTACCCTGTTTTGGTTATAACGAGAACAAGTGTCATCACAGTGGCTTCGTCTGGCAGCAGCTACACCCAGACAGACACACTCACGCCCAATCCACCAAGGCAATGCACACCCACACCAACCAACATTAACATGGGCCACCCAGTGGTTTGCATCATGTTTTTTTTTTTTTGCTGTGACACCTAATAAACTGCTGAATAGCAGATCCTGCCTCCCTGCGGTGCCCTTCAGCATTGTATACCTGTAAAGTCACTGCGGATATTTTGTGTATGTTAAGTTATTAATATGCATCTACAAGAACAAGGAAATTCAGAGGTACTAGAAATGGTGGCAGCTGTCCTGCAGTTCATTTTTGTGGCTAGATATTAAGAGAGATTTGAAGAAACACGTGCTTCATGTCTGCCGCACACTTAACAGAAGTATACTGTATTTTTACTGTATCTTCATCCGTCTCTGCTAGTCCCCTTTGGTCCTCACTAACATCTCCAGTGTGAAAAGAGTTTACTCATCTTTCCTGGATGCTGTGACAGCACAGTAGTACTGCTGTGTGTGTGTGTGTGTGTGTGTGTGTGTGTGTGTGTGTGTGTGTGTGTACGTACAGTCTGGGCCAAACCCAAACCTGAATGTCAGCTGCAGCCTTCTGTTCTAGACGGTTCTAGGAGTCCGAGTCACAGAGTTCAGCCGGACAGATAAACACTGTCCCTTTAAGAGCTGCCGTTGGACCCAGCCTGTCTGCCTGTGTGTCTGTGTTTTTCAGTACAACGACCCAAAACATTCTGTCTTTCTACACTGCAACTAGAGCGTTACTTTTGAGGAGCTGAATATACAATTTTCCATGTGGGAGAAAGACACACAAAATATGCTTGGAGGTTTTTTTTTCTTTTCTTAAAAGTCACTGTTGTTCTGGAGAATTCATTACAATATATTTCCACTCACTCAGAAGTCATAGAGAGGTAACAATGATTTACCCACTGAATGGGATGAATTGTTGAGAGCTCGATAAGGTGGAAACCATAAGGAGCCAGGTGTGTAGTAGGTCATTTTGATTTGTCAGGGTGGATGGGGGGAAAAGACAGACCAAAACAGTACCCCAGGGAGTGTTTCGTGTCACTGCAGTAAATGGGGTCTTCATCACAGCCTGGCTGTTTCGAGGGGGGGGGGGGGGCATTTTGGATAACTGTGTGCGTGTGTGTGTGTTTTTGTTTCCTGCAGAGAGGGATTATAATAGGAGTTGCATAGATTTAAACCAGGGACAGCTTATGAATAGCAGTACAGCACAACAGCTTTCTTTGTTAGCTGTTTCCTGAGCACAGGGGCAACTTTAAAAAGGTCCCCAAGGCTTAAACCTTGAGTTTTGTGATTGGAATCTTTTCTAATGATCCAGAGTAATCCCCTGCCCTATCTGATGTGCTCTGTATTTTTGAGAAAACGTAAAAAAACAAAACAAAAAAACCTAACACCCATGCTTCCCTCAGAATAGCAAATGGGGAGCTATATGTTGAACTATATGTTCTTTCTTGCCCATCAACCAAAATACCGAATTGAAGTTTATGTTTAAAGCAGACCTTGGCGGTTAGGAACATCAAGGCTGGAAGTGGAAATGAAAGCTGGATTATGTTCTTTTGAGAGTGCTTCAAAAAAACCAAAAAAACAAAACAAAGTGCTCATTTGTGAATGAAGCAGCGTGTACCAGACTACTCGCTAGACACGGCATGCCTTTTGTGAATGAATTTTTTGAAGGGCGCTATCAAGGCCTCATCGCCCAGTGCGTGCATGCATGCGTGTGTGTGTGTGTGTGTGAGAGAGAGTGCATGTGTGTGCGTATGATTACGTGCAAAAGCACATGTTTGCAGTGAGAGGACATCGCTCTCAGAGCTGACAGGAAGAAACAGAGGGAAGCCTTTTAGGAGCTGCAGCTGGTGTATGAGTCTCGCTTCTTTTGTCTGTGATTGTGCTCACATTTGTTTTTGCATGTGCGTTACACTAAAATATGAGGCATAATCTGATATTGATCGAAAACTCTTGTGATTTTAGTTTGGAGGTTATTAAATTAATTGAGAGAATTATAGAGATTCACTTGGGTGCATCAGTTTATTTATAGGAGTGTTTGATGGAATGACCCCTTTGCGATGCGGTGTCACGATTTACTGTGCACGTTAAAATCAGGTATATCATTTTATAAACAACCCAGCAGAGTATGACCGATATTTTGGTGGGGGTCGATACCAATACATCGACTGATATTAGCCATTTGCCGACATATCGGTGTCGGCTTTATAATGGCCGATAAATGAAAACTGAAAAAAAATAAAGAATAATCGGGAGAAACGGTTATGTTATGAGTGTTGATGTTGCATAGATTGTCCACCAGAGGGCAATCTGCAATTTCTCCTGTTGGCAACCCGTGTTTAGAACGCCACAATCAGAACACCCAGGTGATCTGAGCAGGGCAGGGCGTAAACGAGTAATCCCCAGCTTACTGTCACAATAAAACGAGGAAAACTAGAGGAACTGCAGTTTTATGCACTTCAACATTGGCTTTGTTTTTTAGCCCTGGAGGTTGCCTCTTCAAGCAAACAGTAGCTGTGGTGTTAAACTGTGCTACTCTGCCCTGCATCTTGACTTGAATCGTGTCTAGAGCTGGCCTGACTGAGTCACTGCAGTTTTTAGTACTGAATGTATCAGCGATATATTATTTAGAGAGACAATTGGAGACAGTAGTGTAGTATAGTGGTAGTTATGGGGCAACATTAATTCGTCTTTCAGTGCAAAATAAAACTTCATATGACAGTGAGGTCAAAAAGATTTAAATTGAGGGCAAACCGAATGGAAAAATTCGGAGAAAGAGATCAAGAAAAAACAGAATCTTTCGCAAAGATGGCAGACGCGTCCCACATAGAAAAGTCTGGACAGACCTTAGAAGAAATGCATGAAAATTCCACTGAACAGATTCAGCCTTGTTGTTTAAAATTGCGATGTCATCCCCGGTCCCAGCCCACGCCGCACCGCTATGTCACTGAGCATTCCTGCCCCATTCCATTCAATCCTGCTTCATTCCGTTTCTGATAACTGCACGCAGAAACATTTGAGGCATTTTTGTTTGTTTTCTCTCAAAAAACTGTTTGTTTGCTTTAACCGGAGGCATTTCTCTGCACAGTGTCCACAGTGTCTCCAAATGTCCTGACCTTTAGCTGGTCGTGGCTCACACACAAACCTCATTCATTAGGTTTTTGATGTTGATCTGTTTCTTGTGTATTTCTCTGTGTAGGCTGACTTGCTCGCCGTGTGCGGGCCTGTGTCCTAAAGAGTGCGGGGGAAATAAGACGATTGACTCGGTAACTTCAGCCCAGGCTTTGAGAGGGTGCACTGTTGTCAACGGCAACATGATCATCAAGATTCGAGGAGGGAGTGAGTACCACTACACTTCACCCCCAGCTCCTGTAGGAGCTCTGGCGCTCTTTCTGTGATCCCTTCTTGTCCATTACTTGGGTTTTTTTGACTGTGTTTATCCCTCTCTGTTAGAACTTTGAGCTTTTGCTACCTTTCCTCTGTCTGCTCTCATCAGCTGGTGGCTGTTTGTGTGATGAACTCTCCTCTTTGCAGATAACATAGCAGCTGAATTGGAGGCTAGTTTGGGTCAGATTGAAGAGATCACAGGCTACCTGACCATTCGCAGAGCTTACGCCTTGGTCTCCCTTTCATTCCTCCGGAAACTACGTGTCATCAGGGGGGAGCATCTTGAGGCAGAGTAAGTCCTCTCCTCTCCTCTCCTTTCCTCTCCTCTCCTCTCCTCTCCTCTCCTCTTCTCCTCTCCTCTCCTCGTGATTGATTTCTTTTCCCCCCGCTCTCTTTTAGTGCCTATGCCTTCTATGCACTGGACAACCAGAACCTCCGCGAGCTTTGGGATTGGTCCAAGCACAATCTAACCATCCTGCGTGGTCGTACCTTCTTCCACTACAACTCTAAACTTTGCATGTCTGAAATCCGAAAGATGGAGCAGGTGACTGGAACCAGGGATCGAAACCAAAAGAACGACATTGCTACACGCAACAACGGGGACCAAGCTTCCTGTAAGAGTCAGACTGCGAGACTGGAGATTACCATGTTTTTGGCATTGTAACTACACAACTGCGTCCATTTTGTCCTTCAGGTGAGACAAAGCTGTTGAACTTCACTGTGATCAAGACCACATCGACTATGATTATGCTGAAGTGGGAGCCATTTTGGCCAACAGATTTTAGGGACCTGCTGGGATTCATGGTTCTGTACAAAGAGGCGTAAGTAAATCATCCAATCATAGGCCTTGCTTCATTTCACTTCTTCCTTTAATATGGGATATCATTTAAACCAGTCAGTGGATCTGTATTTGTCTGACTTTGAGCAGTGTGCTCATCACTATCAGGTTAGATTAGCTAAACAAACCATACAGTTGGAAGGCCCCAGATCATTCAGACTGCATCAGCCAGAGTGCTCACAGTGTGCACACAAAGACAAACACTTTACAGTCTGTATATAACACATGAATGCCTGACAGTGCTGGGAGACTCGGGTTGGGTTGTATTCCAAATTTCCCCTTTCAGCTTTAAAACACTACTCGTTTGGCTCCCAGTATATTTCCGACCTGCGCGCTAACTGAGCGCCCGGGTCATCAAGAGCTCATTTTTACCTTTTACCTTTCTGATCTCTTTTTCTTTCCACCTGCCACAGGCCATATAAGAATGTGACCGAGTTTGATGGACAGGACGCTTGTGGTTCTAACAGCTGGGTGATCGCTGATGTCGAGCCGCCGTCTCGTCCCACGGATGGGAAGAAGCCAGATGATCCGGGGTACCTGATCCGACCGTTGAAGCCCTGGACCCAGTATGCCATCATGGTCAAAACCCAGCTGTCTGCGTCTGATGAGCACCAGGTTCACGGAGCCAAGACCCAGATCATCTATGTTCGCACAGACGCCTTTAGTGAGTAACACCAGGAAAAACGGACCTCAGAAGGGAGACCTTGGAGGTTTTTCTTTAGACACTGGCTGCTTTTTCACTCATTTTCAGTACCTCTGATGCACCTGACCATTTTCAGTGACCTATGAATCAGGCCTAAAAATCAGGCCTGAAAAACTATTTACAGCAGATGGACAGTATCTGAAAGTCATATCCTTAAGAAATAAGAAAAAAAAAATCTAGCAAAGACCTGCAAGAGCTCCTGAGAGATGGATCTGGTCCTTCAGTTGAACCATCGACTGTCCTCTGAAGCCTCATCAGAAATGGTTTTAGTGGAAGGATGCTTAAGTTCTTCAGGACGCAGTTATATTTTTTCTCACTGTCTTTCTCTGTCCTCCTCAGAACCCTCTGTTCCTCTGGACCCCATCTCCTCCTCTAACTCCTCCTCTCAGATCATCCTAAAGTGGAAACCGCCCGCTAATCCCAACGGCAACATCACCCACTACCGGGTCATCTGTCGTAAGCAGCAGGAGGACAGCGACCTGTACAAGTTTGACTACTGCCTGCAAGGTTACCATCTATCATGCTGCAGTTTTTAAACGGTCTGCCCTCTTCACAGTTGTTTGTCTGGCTCTTCCTGACACCCGTTGTTCCTACCCAGGAATGAAAGTGCCATCTCGCATCCCGACCCATTTGGACAGTGAGGATGAGCAGAAGTGGAACCACACAGATGAGCCCACCTCAGGGGGCAAGTGCTGCGCCTGCCCCAAGACAGACAGCCAGCTAAAGAAGGAACAGGAGGAGATAGAGTACCGCAAGACCTTCGAGAACTACCTGCATAACGAAGTCTTTGAGAGCAGGTACACGTCCCGGGCGGTTCCTTACCAACATCTGAACATCATTTTTAAACTGAGGGTAACAGGAGCGTGTCTCTGGCTGCGTCTTTTCCCCGATCGCTATGACCGATTTATTACATTTAATTTTGCATGATTTCAGAGCACAAATGAAAATTTGAATGAAGACACGTCACACCACCACCAAACCTTCAGCCACTTTAAGTTCTATTCATATCATAGAAATAATTTAATGCCCTCTAGTTTTGCAAAAATGTAACAAATTGTTACATTACATGCTTTCAAAATTGAGCACATTTTCACCAAGTGAAGCGCCAAAAGGAGCTTCTTGCTTTGTGTGTTTCTGTTTGTGACCTGGGGAACGCTTCAGAAGAGCTTAAACTACATCACTCCTTTTTTTTTTGTGTCCTGACTGCCTTGATGTGAGTCTCAAACGCCTCTGTGCCAATTCTGTGTCCTCCATCAATGCGCGCGCGTGTGTGTGGTCTTTATAGACACTTGTTTTTGTACTGTGCACCACTGTGGGGGGTTTGGGGTGGGAGGTGCGGATTGTCTGGGCCCCGGTGCCCCTACCTTCTTCCCGGACACACAAACACCCGCAGTCTCTCCCTCTGCTTCCCTGGGGGGGTGATTACTGTGCCCATTATCATTCACGCCAGTCAGGGGTGCAGTCATGCAGACTGCCATTTGGATACACACGCACACACACTCACACACACACCTCAGTTTTATTTTGAACCCATGCGTCTGAGCTGGCCAAGGTCAGCTCCATACAGTGCAGGACACCAAAAACTCCTCATGTTTTCTTATTCTGTCACGCAAAGGGACACGAGCTTCCCCCCCCCCCTCCCCCCCCCCGGCTTTACTCAATGAGGCATTTTCTGCAGTGCTTGAGGCGCCGACTTCATGACAACTAAAAGTGGATGTTTTTGAAAGAAGACTTCCTCGTTTAAAGGCGCACCTTAGCTCATCTGTGTCTAGATTTGGTTTGAGGTCAAGGCCTTTGCTTGCACTAGTGGCTTGCACTCAGACCTATCTAAATTGACTTTGCTCACTGGCACCACCTAGTGGCATAGGTTGGTAGCCCTTCCAGCAGCACTGGGTGGTATTTGTGGATAAATGTCATGATGTTAGACTTGCCGCACACAGGAAAGGTTAGTGTGAGCGTAGGTCTGGGCTTACTTTCACACAGCTGCACCGTCAGTCATCTGCAAAGACTTAAATACTTCAGATTTTACACTGCCATGACTGTTGAACATAATCATGTCACTTATTGACATCCAGAGGCTCTATAAAGCCATCCTAACCTAACTTTTACTAACTGCTTTACCTGTTGCTCGGATTCTGCAGACCGTCTCGGCGGCGGCGCTCGGTGGGAGTTGCCAATGCCACCCAGCCCCCTCTTTTCCTTACCACAGTCCCCAGTCTGCAATTTGGCTCAACCACAACCTCCCCTGATGGCGAGGACCAAGAGGAATCCAAGGTATCAAACACTTTATGATTTTTACCATACAGATTTTTGTCATTCTGGTCCCTACCTTTTAGTGAAGGGAGCATCTAGACATGAAAACAAAGGATATTCCTGTTCTGTTCAAAATGCAAGAGGATGTTTGCCTCCACAAAGCATTTTAGGTATTCAGCATAAATTAATCCAAAACTGGGGTTGGAGGTTTTTGCTTTCATTAGCAGGGACAATGAGAGAGAGAGAGGGAGACACAGGAAGTATGGAAGAAGAGAGGAGGGGAGAAAATGGTCTTCTTTAATATGACTACAGCATGACGGGAATCACGTTTGGTTCCCACTTTATGACAATAAGTCGCAGTTCAATTTCTTCTTTTTCTGCTCAGGTGGAACAAAAGGTGTTCTCAAAGGAGTCAACCGTCATCTCTAACCTGCAACACTTTACCAGCTATAAAATAGAGATTATAGCCTGCAACCATCGCACAGACCTCAAACGCTGCAGCATGGCTACGTATGTCAGTGCCCGAACTATGCCAGAGGGTAAGAACTGACGCACACTTTTGCAAATAGCAGACACAAATGTATGTTTACACAGCTGAGGTCAGTGGCGCACACCTTTGTGCGAGTCGCGGTTGGACCCAAAAAGCTCTTAATATCAGATTCCAGTGATAAAACTGGCTCCACTTCACTGTTTTTTCTTTGTCTGGCACCTGCAGAGAAAGCAGATGACATCCCAGAGCCTGTGACCCATGAGATAGTGCCAGGCGAGCCTCCCTATGTGCTGATTAATTGGAATCCACCTGTCAACCCCAATGGCCTCATCATCCTATATGAGGTCTTCTACAAGAAGGTTGGAGACACAGAGGTCAGTATGAACTCACGGAGGGTGCTGATTCTGGAAGATTTTAGTGAAAGGAGGGGTTGTGGTTCTTTGTTTTTCAAAACTAAAGGGCACAGAGGTGATGTAGGAAAAGAGCCAGCAGAAATTACCCTGGTTCACTCTGCTGGACGGAGATACGCAGGGCGTAAGACAGGTGCAGAGGAATAAATAGATGTAGGTGAGGAGACATGCAGAATAAACAAGGAGTACTCTGGGGGAGGCGAGGCAGGCCGGAAAGGAAAGGTTTCCTGGATACACCCCAATTTCTGTCTGTTCATTATAGGGAGAGGAACAAAGGAAATATTTGTTTACAACCTTCCAGTGCTCCCTCTGTGTGCTGATGTTGTCTGAGGTGTGTGTGTTTTTGCGGATTCAATTTTCAGATCGCTTGCGTGCACGAGCGCTCGTCTGTCACAGCACGTATAAGTGTTGTTGTTTACTTGCTGTAAATGTGTGAATTCATCTCTCATTACTATTCATTGCTGCACTGCCTGACCCTAGGAGCCAGTAGCAGCTCTGTTACCATAGTGACAGAGGCAGGATGGAAGACTAGCATGCAGTGGCAGGGATGGACTCGAATCGCGCACGACATCTCGCTGCAGCTGCACTGAAAAACACCCCGCGCCCCAAACTGATCTGGATTCATTTAAAATGAAGTTGGGAGCACGTTGGCGGCTCGCATCAGTTACTTGGTTTGTTGCGCCGTCGTGGCAAACCTGATGAGTCGCGTCAAACGTTAACACACGCAGGTGTCTGACTGACAAAGCTGAGCATATTAAAACACAGTTGTGCAGGTCGGATGCATTTACGTTTGCAGTTCACTGCAGTGGTCATTCATTTCCAGTGTATTTTTTAACAGTCACACTACCGGTAAAGATGAGAAGCTGCTTTCAATGGACCTGACCTCAACTTTTCTTAGCACTGCAATGATGCAGTTGAGCATCAACCAATCGTGTGCTTCCTTAACTACAGACTCACAACAAGCATGTTTTGCAGCCTTTTCACTTGTGTGTAGGTGTTGCAGACCCAATTTTAGATTACACAAAGTCCTGTGCATATTCTTGCATTTTTACCAGTAGTTTTTATGTTTAGCGTAATGTTTACACTTTTTACACATGCCAGTTGTTGGTGTATATTTTTATGAAGAGAGCCCAGTTATTTATTTTTTAAATGCTCTTTAGTGTGAGTGTATTGTAGTGAAGTGACTCATCAGTCTGACATTAGAGACAAAAGCTCCAGCTCTTCCCCTCAATTCAGTTCAATTTAATTCAGGTTTATTTATATAACACCAAATCCCAAAAACAGTCTCAGCAGTCAAGGTGCTTTAAACTGCAAGCCTACAGTATCCTGAGGAAAACCCCGACAATCAAATGACACCCTGTGAGCAAGCACTTTGCAACGGTGGGCCGAAAAAAACTCAGGAAGAAACGCCCGGCAGAACCAGGCCATCTGTCATGACCATTGTGGGCGTGGGGGGGGGGGGGGGGGGTGTTGGAAGACGGGACAATCATTGACTCACACGTTACAAAGAATAGTAAAGTGCAAGTAACTCTACATTCACACCTACTTCACCTAATAACTCTACATTCACACCCAGTCATATCTACTAAAGAAAAAAAATGACCACCTTCTAACTTGTAGAAAGGATTTTACAATGACTGAAAAATACACAAAAAGAGCACAATCTGGACTTGGAACTGTTTACTGTGGAAGTTGACTTCATTGCTAAGATGAGTCAAGCAGGGCTGTTTTTTTTTTTTTTAGCTGGTATGTTAGAGTGGAAATATTAGGTGAGAAAAACAGAGGTAGATATGGCTCATAGTAGTCTGGAGAGGCCGCCGTCTTAATCTTTAAAATTTCTTTTTAGTAATAAGTGCAAAAATGTAACTAAAGTCAAACTGTTCCGGTGCACGAGTTGGAGCAGGTTATTCTGCGAGGTGAAGGTCCATTTAGGAATTATTGAACACTATGAGAAGAGGCGGTGGAGTGTGGGCTGCCCACCCAATCAGAAGTCTGGAATAGTACCGGTACTTTTTAGGATATTTTTAATCGGCTAAGTAAAAATAATTCCATCACTTTTGATTAGGTGGGACCAGAGCAGCGAGTGGGCATCACGCGCGCTGCTTCCTGCACGCCCCATCGCGCCATCTGTGTCGCTTAAACCGCACGGAGTAATTGAAGGAGTGCAAGCATTTCTGCAGTGTAGTATTTCCTGCTGTATGAGTAAACGTAACTGGAAAATATCCTCATTTGATTGTCCTGACACTGTCCAAAGTGTGTGCGTGTGAAAGTGACTTTAGACCTTTTCCATTAAGAAATGTTTAGTTTATTCTTTTTTTTTTTTTTTGGTCCAGGATCACACATTTTGTGTGTCACGGCCGGCCTACCAGAAGTTGGGTGGCACGAAGCTTTCACTTGTGCAGCCCGGAAACTACAGCGTGAGGGTTCGGGCCACCTCGCTGGCAGGAAATGGCTCTTTTACAGAAACCGTTTACTTCTTCATGCCCAACCGTAAGGCCGTACACGACATGTCTGACTTAACTGAACTCTCATGAATAAGGAATCTTGTTATTCACATCATATAGAAGTCTATAAACCTTTGTGCACTGTTTCCATTGACTCTGTGTTGTTTATAGCCAAGTATAAAAAGTGGTTTTCTTCAAAGCTAACTATATATTTTAGACTAGAAAAAAATATCTAGACATTGTAAAAAAAAAAAAATAAATGGCACAGAAAAGTGAAAAATATGCCCAATCTTCAGTCTGATGACAGCTTGTTATTTATTGCAGCTGATCAAGGCTTGGTTTGGATTGTAATGGGTCCCGTCATTTGCTTCATCCTGCTGCTTATTGTGGGAGGTGGAGCCTTTGTGTACTTCAAAAAGAGGTAAGTCTTTAACCATTAATGCTGCCCATTAGAATGAGCCAGTTTATAGATGCATTAGAGGGTGTCGGGTTCCAGTACTTTCAGTTTTTACCCCGCAGCTGAAGGCTGATTTTGGGGGGGGGGCTTTGTCGGGCGGCCAACTTTCAACTTTGTGAACGCGAAAGCTCAAGAACGATGTTAACTAGGATGTTCAAATTCATGCCAAGTGACAGTATTCTTAGTGGTTTATATTTATTATAATTTTATTCTAATAAATTTTATTATTTCTTATTCCTGGTTCTTACTTAGCCATTTGCTTTTGAAACGATATGGTGAATAAAGTCACCGAGGCTCATGTGAGATGATGAGACCTGGTAATTATGTGTTCTAGAACGTCCAGGGGATTTGTGCCACCTAAAGATCCTGCTGCCAGGAGGCTGAGGGGGGGTTGCACTGGCGGCCCACAGTATGTTTAGTGACTGAGATCATCTGTCATTGTGTTACAGGGAAACTGAAGGGCCATTAGGAGATCTCATCACTTCACCAAACCCTGAGTACTTCAGCGCTAATGACAGTAAGAATAATGCCACTGCAATTTTTTTTATTTTTTGAAGTGGGATTCTGTCATATGATGATTTGTTAATAGTTCACTATATCAAAATGGGTAATTTGTGTCTGTTTTGTGTAGTGTATGTTCCCGACGAGTGGGAGGTGCCCCGGGAGAAGATCGCACTGCTCAGAGAGCTGGGTCAGGGCTCCTTTGGTATGGTGTACGAAGGAGTTGCCAAAGACATCATCAAAGGCGATCCCGAGACGCGCGTAGCTGTCAAGACGGTCAATGAATCGGCCAGCCTGAGAGAGAGGATCGAGTTCCTCAATGAAGCCTCCGTCATGAAGGCTTTCAGCTGTCACCACGTGGTACGACTTTTTTAAACCGTTAAACCCTCCGACAGCTTTATTACAAACCGAAAGGACGCTGGAGCAGCTATCTGTGCGCTCGTGAATTACAGTAAATTACAGCTTTCCGGCATCTTGTTGAAACCAGCGTGAGCACGTCTGACTCATAGAATCATGACTGTCTCGTTTTGCCGGCGCTGCCGTCTTCATACGCAGTTTGGCTCTACAAACAAATGCTGTCTGCTGTGACTGTGTTGTTACAGAGCTTCTTTACCACCAGTTAAACTGCCATATGATGCGATGTCAGCTGTAAAAAAATATGAGAGAACTTTCATATTTCTGGTTTAATATTAGGCTTCAAATCCTGCAGTCTAATAGTAGATTTGAGCAAACCATTTTAACAAAAGGAATTGTTTGCAGGTACGTCTGTTAGGCGTGGTGTCCAAAGGTCAGCCCACCCTGGTAGTGATGGAGCTGATGACCCACGGCGACCTGAAAAGCTACCTGCGGAGTCTCAGGCCAGACTCTGAGGTACGCATTCCTCTTTATTCCATCATTACCTGTGAGAAGCATTAAGTTGTAGCCCCGTCGCAGCCGCTTGGTCTAACAACTTTTCTGCATAACTGCTTTTTGTTTTGTAGAACAACCCATCAGGCTCACCACCACCTACTCTGAAAGACATGCTCCAGATGGCAGCAGAAATTGCCGACGGCATGGCCTACCTCAACGCCAAAAAGTTTGTCCACAGAGACCTCGCGGCGAGAAACTGCATGGTGGCGGAGGACTTCACGGTCAAGATCGGAGGTACCAGAGCGTGTGCTTGTTTTGCTCGTTGTGTTGTCGATGCTGCCGCAGAGCCAGAGGTGTTGTCTTAATCTTTGTCTCTCCCGCGCTTCTTCGTAGACTTCGGTATGACACGAGACATCTATGAGACGGACTACTACCGTAAAGGAGGGAAGGGGCTGCTTCCTGTCCGGTGGATGGCGCCTGAGTCTCTGAAGGACGGAGTCTTCACTGCCCACTCTGACTGCTGGTGAGTCACACCTCACACAGTGGCTGCTGTACAGTTTTTTCTTTTTCTTTTAATCCTCATGCCATTCCAGGACGATCTGACCTCATTTGTTTGTGTGTTTGTGTGTCTGCAGGTCTTTTGGTGTTGTGCTGTGGGAGATCAGCACACTAGCCGAGCAGCCTTACCAGGGTTTATCCAATGAGCAGGTTCTGAAGTTCGTTATGGAAGGAGGATTCCTGGACCGACCAGAGAACTGCCCTGAGAGGATGTGAGTAAATACAGACTTGATTTTTATGCTTTTTTTTTGGTGCTGGAAAAAAAAGCACACGTTGGCTCATAAAGCCTATGAGTTATTTATTTTTTCTGAACCTGTCGTTTTCCCGTACTTCTTTCATTAACGTGGTGAACCACCTTCCACGTGGCTTTTTGCCGATAAAGCTCAGTTCTCCTTTCTGCGTCCCCCTTCACAGGCACAGCCTTATGCAGATGTGCTGGCAATACAATCCCAAGATGCGGCCAACGTTCCTTGAGATCATCGAGATGCTGCGCGACGACCTGGACCCATCTTTCCAGGAGGTCTCCTTCTTCTACAGTGATGAGAACAAAGTCCCTGAGACAGAGGAGTTTGACCTGGACCTGGACAACATGGAAAGCATCCCCCTGGACCCTTCTTCATATTCTCAGAGAGAGGAAAGCTTATCCAGGGACAGCGGGCCTTCAGTGGCCCTAAGGGGGAACTATGAGGAGCATGTCCCCTACACACATATGAACGGTGGCAAGAAAAATGGAAGAATTTTATCATTGCCCAGATCCAGCCCTTCCTAACATTTCCTTTTTCCTGTAACGGACTCATTGAAACTTTCCCGCCCCTTCTCCCTTCTGATCTATTTTTCTGTATCCGTCATGTTCTTATCATTTTCTAATGATTTTCTTATTCTCGGAGAAGCCCGTCAAAAAAAAAGAAAAAGGAAAAAAAAAAAAAAGACACAAATCTCAGGACTTTTTATTTTCTTCCTCGTGGCTGCCGAACACAGGCAAGGAAAGGATGCAAACATGGTGTAGAACTTTTTTTTTAAAGAAAAAAAACTTGCTCGCTCCACAACACATCAGACTTTATATTACCAGAAAACCAAACTGTTGTTTTTCACTATTGCCACGTTTCCAGGACTCCTTGTGATGGAAACAGGAAAAAGCAAAAGAAAAGAGAGAAAAAAAAAAAAACTGTGAACACAACAAACTTTAGACAACCAAGAAGGCTGCTCATGCTTGACCTCCTCAAGACTCGTCCCTTTTTCTCTCCCACCAAATCCGCATTTCCACATTTCTGTGCTTTTTTTTTTTTTTTTTTTTTTTTTTTAAAAACAACTTTTTTTTTTTAAACTTTTTTTTTTCCCCCTCCAAATCTTTTCACTCAGATAGTGGCCTTTATATGCGTGGCCTATAAACAAAGAAGTGTCTATCAGCGCTTACACTAATTTCCTTTTGAACAATGATGACTTAATCAGTGGGATGACTTGCAAAGACTTGATCGTAGAACAAACATCGATTCCTAGAGGAATGTGTTTTTTTGTTGTTGTTTGGGGGCTTTTTTGTTGTTGTTTTTTATTTTTAGGTTCTGCAGAATTCCAAACTACACACAGATTCATCGGGTGTTTGGTGAAAAGTTTTAATTTATTTGCTTCATACTTTTTTCCTTTTCTTTTCTTGTTATATTTCTGTGTCCTCACAATATGGCTGAAGGATATTTAAACAGTTAAGAATTGGACAAAAGAGTTCCTCAGACTGACCAATAACTGCTGCTTTGATATATTTTAGTGGGTATAGAATTATACAAGTATATATAATATATATATATATAGTATATATGGAATATTGGTATTTCACTACCAATATTTTATATATAATAGATGGCGTTGTAAATAGTTTATATTTGTAATATTTTTCATCAGGAGCTTTGCTAGTACTTTGTTTTGTCAGGTTGTTTTTTTTTTTTATTTCTAATTTTATAGCCCCAGAAATCACACTAATCTACCATCAGTGCTCTCTGTGTCTTAGGCCTCCTGCAAGGACTTGCTCCATCTGGATGGGAAAGGGGGAAAGACCTGTAATATTGTAAACTAACTGCATTTTTTTTCTTGTTGGTTCCCTCTCAAAGTGCTCAATAGTTGGAGGAAACTTCACTCTGAGACAGTTCGTGACAACAGCTATAAAAAAAAAGGGAAAAAAAACAAAACAACAAAAATAGAAAAAAAAACAAAAAAAAACTTTATACGTAAGGAATGAGTTGTTTCTAGGTCAAAGGTGTGTTTGTGTCTGCTGTCTTTCTCTGGAGTTGAGGCCCACACGTTTTTGTTCTTGCAGGTTTGTGACTCTTCGTGTTGTTTGTGCCAGTTGCCCGTCTGTGTTAAACTGTCGGTGAGCTTAGAGAGACACTGGCGCGTCGGCGCTGCTTGGAATAAGGGCAGAGCGTGAATTAATGGCAGCTGTCGGACAAAGGTGGGCAGAGAGAGGCCGATGATGATCTTTTTTGGCTGGTTTTAAACGTAGCATTCTCTCCCTATCTGAACTGCGTTAGACCGAAGGATTTATCACAATCGCACGTTACGACACCCTCTCGTCGTCGCCCCGTTTCTCTGCATCGCACCTCCCTCTGCTCTTCGGGCGGCCCGAGGCTGCTGCTGATGCTCAAAATTAGCCTGATGGAAATTTCCAGGTTTTGTGGTCGAGGGCTGGGGAGAAATACGGAAAGTTCCACCTGCATTAAGAGTCACCAGCAGATAAAACACAGAGGGGGGGCAGTCTCCCCATCTTTATCTTTCAGCATTTTTGAGAGAGCCGGGGGGGGGGGGGGGGGCGGCCGGACTGTGAGTTGATTGCTAATCCCATTATTCCCCCTGCTATCACATACGCAGTTGGGACACTGTGTGCAGCAGCTATTTCACTCAGGTCTGACATTCCAGGATTTAGTTGGAACTCCATGTTCCCTCATCCTCCTGTTTTGCCTGCCTGCTGGCACAGCTGATACCAACACCGCATCAGACCCAGAATGCACGCACGCACGCACGCACACACACACACACATGCATGAAAGACACTTTGCTTCTTTTGTTTTTCCTCCGCAATAGTCGACTTCTAGAGATACAGTGGCAGATTTTTCTAAATATTCAAGAAGAAACTTGTCAAATTGTTGTTGATGCTGAATCAAAAACATTCCTGTCCACTGTACCCTTATTCAGAGCTTCAAAAAAGTTAAGTGTCCTCATTGCTGTCCCTTCACTGACCCGCTGTGGCCTTCGTTTAGAGCCCAAAGGCCAATTAGTGTTTCACAGCAGGCGGCTGGTACCTGCTCTTCTATGATCCTCCAGGCACAGGCGTAGTCAGCAGATCAGTAGAGATGATTTTTGTTTGTTTTTTTTGGGGGGGTTTTCTGAACACACAGTCCAGTGTGGGTGCCAATCTAACCGAACCGCATTCAACACTTACAGAATAGCCAAAGCTTTCTATCACCAAGAACCCACAGAGCCGAGTCAGAAAAAGCAGAGAAGCTGCCTCCGTGTTTTTAACAGTGCCTTCTCAAACCCAGAGCCACTTCTAGGCTAATTATATTGCCTGTAGTGCGTGCATGCGCACACACACACACACACACACACACACACCTCGGCGTTCTCGTGTTTGCTCTCACCTGGCTGGATGCAGAGGCTAATAAATCCAAGCTGCATCTATATTTGTGTTTGCAAGAAGTCATCTTTGGGGCAGTTTTTTTTTTTTTGTCCTCGCTTTTGCCTTGCCAGCTTAAAGTTTGGACAGTACCGTTCACCGAGTGCTTTAGCAGTCACACTGTGGATCGGCCCGAGTCTGTGCCGGTGCCACTGAGACGGGCCTGAGGTTATCGATTTTAGCTCATTATTAAAGTTGTGGGCTTTTCATACTTTGTAAATAATCTGTGACATAGTTTAAAATAAAAGCAGAAAAAATAGATTAAAAAAAAATTCTGATGCCCATCAGTTGGATGTAAATGGCTGAAAAGTGGTGGACCTTAGCTGTGTCTCAATTCCACGCTAAATATTCAAACTGCATTATGAGGAGGAAGCTGTTTTTGCATCATCATCATCATCATCATCATCATCATCATCATACATACATACACTACATACCAAAAGCCCAGTCGGAACTGTTTTGTATTTTCGGAGTGGGACACATCTCCCGTCTCCACCTCGGTTGCTTATCTTGTGGTGGTGTTCACGCGCATATGCAATTTTTGATTTACGATGGTGCCCATATCTTTTGAAATACCAGATATTTATTTTTCTTATCATTGTCACTGTATAAGAAGAGCGTAGTTAGCCTTGTGGTCGAGCATTTTTAAGGTTTTTGAGAGCGGAGTAAAATGTAAGAGGCTAGTTTTGTTTTTGTACAGATGGAGTCGCTGGTGGTGAACGGCAGGAGTGCTCGTTAGTTAGTTAGTTAGTTAGTAATTATTGACGTCTGTGTGTTTTGGCCGGAGTCTACCTCAGTGCATATGGAGGAATCAGTCTATACAGCCTAAATCATCCCCGACAATATCCCATCATTTTAAAAAAATGCATCTTGCTGAGCTCGCAGCTCATTTTCAAACCTGTGCGTAGAGTTTAGGGGCACACTTCCAAAACAAGTATTACCCCTCTCCTCTATATGTTTTTGTTGAGCAGATTCTCCTTTTGATTGTTACTGTAGCTGATAAAATGCTTCACAATAAATGCTTCCCCCGGTCACTGGAATAAGCGCCGTAGCTTTATTGTTCCCCCTTTCCATGTACAGCAGCCCTCCAGACCGCGTTTGGAGCGGCTCCGATATCCGAGGATGTGACGGTGGCATGAGTCAACAAACAAAAAAAACAAAACAAAAATCTTGTGACTCAGTTCATATCTGTGACCACCTTCATCCAGACAAGGCTAAGCGAGCTCAGTCATAAACCTCATGCGTTTTCAATCACATCTAGACTACACTGTAGCCTGGAAGCAAGCCCTACTTATCTTCACCAGTCTGTCAAACTGTCTCTTTGTGGTCAAAACAGTGTTCAGAGCCCAAGTCTCCTCCAGTTGTACTTCTGTTTCTCTCTCTTTTTTTTCTTCTACTGTGAATGTCAAGCGATGACCTTTATTTTCTGTCAATGCCGTGGATTGGGTCTGTTGTGGCTGATCAGGACACAGACATCCGGCTGGTTAGAAAGAGGACCCCCCCCCCCCACCCGTCCCTGCAGAGGAGAAAAGCTGGACTTGGACAATCCTGTGTGCCATAAGAACTGTTAACTGACATGAAATCGCGATTGTAACTTTTCGTCTCAGGGAGGCGGCCTGATGCTTTGTGGTTGGAGGATAAAGATGATGAGGAGGAAGGAGAGCTACCTACCTACCTTTTATCTACTCTGACTGGAGCGCACGCTCTCGGCATCCTAGCAGAAAGCAAAAAGGAGATGATGAGCCAAAGGGCGACAAAAACCTAAACACTCTTTTCTCAAATCTGAATTAATATTTTTCCCCCCCAATCAGGAATGCTTTTCTGTCCCTCGCATGTGATCTGGTTTGGACTGCCCTCTAGCGGTCGGATGGGAGTGTTGCGGGTCAGGGGTGTCAAAGAAAACAGGGCCCCCAACCCACAGTGCCTTGCTCAGACTAAAGCCCCACCTGACCTCCCCCCTCCCATCAAATCTTCTCCCCTCCTGAGCAGAACCGCCCCTGACTGGTGCATTTCCACCAATCACAAAAGAGGATTTTCCCCACTTCAAATCATGAGATGAAAAACACATGAATTCTGTTCTTGATGGATTGTTTTCTTTGGTTGTAAATGCAGTGAAAACCATTCTGCGTTTTTTTTTTTTTTATAAAGGAAAATACTGTATTTTTTTTTATTAATCTGATTACATCACTGATTATTTTTACCCCCCACCCTGGGGGAAAGAAATGTTGAACTTGTGTCTCTATTCTGCTAAGCTCTGGCTTGCTTTGTGCATGAAAATGAAATATCTGCTGTACCTGCAGATAATTTGATGCTTACTGATTTCTTTTTCTCTTTTTTTTTTTTTTTTTTGGCTTCTCATCATGTCTGTTTATGACAGCGACACCCCAAAGCTTATGCAAACACCCACTGTTAGCAACAAGTGCGTGCATATTAAAATTAAAAAATTCGTTCATTTGTTCCATGATTTTATTTTATTTTTTAAATGAACTGATTAATAAGCTCTTTGGTGTAAATAGAGGCAGATCTTCTTGTCCCCTGAAAGAGGAGAGAACTTCATTTTAGGGAAGTTTAACTTTGTTTTGCTGAACTCTGGTCGGACAGAGCATACTAGTAACGCAGCACAGGGTGAGAACAAAGCATTGTATGTATTGTTGTTTTATTTTAAAGAAAAAAGTATTACATTTTAGAGATGTTATCTATTTTTTTAGCCAAAGTAGGGAGGACAAATACAATTACTTTTTCTGACTGTAAACTTTTACTACTCTTGTACATTTTGAATTTAACATTGTTATCAATGTGTATATAACTTTTTCTAAATTTAAACAGATTGTTTTTTGCCCCCCCCCCCCCAATGAAACAACCCCCCTACACTGAAAAGAGCAGAGTTGAGGCTTTTATTGCATTTAACAGGAGCAGCACACCTCCAGTCTGAGGGTTTAATGCTGTATAATAAACAGTATGTGGCCCCGAATGTTCTGCGACCCAGTCCTGCTCTTAATCCCATGCATGTTCTGAATGTTGGCCGAACAGGTCGTGAATTTGACCCGCCCCACCCAGTCGCAGCGGCGTGTCACCCTGTCACCCGTACAGCCTTTCTCGTGTCACAGATGCGTCA
>JAVDPK010002230.1:133301-154964 GCA_034780415.1 Cichlasoma orientale | reverse complement strand
GTGTCAAATGCTGCGCTAAGGTCCAGTAGAACCAGCACTGTGGTTCTTCCGCAGTCTGTATTTGTGTGGATATCGTTATAACTTAATATGTCCTTGCTCCTTCTATTCTGTTGCAGACAAAACCCATAATAATATATTCAAGATATTTAGACACCTTAAGGTCTGGCAGTGGGGATGTAATATATGTTTGTTTCCTATTCTTTGCTTATTAAACAGAGCTGCTCTGGCATCTTTAAGTAAGGCACAGTGCACCACACATTCAGCATGTTCCACAGTGGACAGCAACAGAAAACAATAAGGCATTTTCTCCTTCTTCTTTTGGCTCCTTCTTTCAGCTGCTCCCTTTAGGGCTCACTACAGCTAATCATCTGCCTCCATCTCACCCTGTCCCTAGCATCGTCTTCTGTCACACCAACCGTGATCTCCTTCACTACATCCCTTATCTGGGGTCTTCCTCTTTTCCTCCTGCCCGGCAGTTTCATATTCAGCATCCTTTGTCCAATATATTCACTACCCTCCTCCGCACCTTTCCTCTCATACTTTGTCTCACTCAACCTCTAATCTTGTCCATTCTGGTCACTCCCAACAAACATCTTAGCATCTTCAACCCTGCCACCTCCAGTTCCACCATGTCCAAAAATATACATCATAGCAGGTCTCACTACCATCTTGTAAACCTTTCTTTTTCACGCTTGCTGCTGTCATTTGTCACAAGTCACTCCTGACACTCCACCCTGCCTGCACTCTCTGTTGCTTTGGATGGTCGATCCCAAGTTTTTATCACCCACCTTCACTATCTCTACACTATGCATGTATTATGTCTTGCTTCTACTGACTTTCATTGCTCTTCAGTGCATACCTCCACCTCTCCAGGCTCTCTTCCACCTGCTCCCTACTCTCACTACCCGTGTACACAATGTCGTCTGTAAACATCACAGTCCACTGAGACTCCTGCCTGACCTCATCTGTCAGCCTGCCCATCACTATTGCAAACAAGAAGGGGCTCAGAGCTGATCCCTGATGTAGTCTCACCCCCGCCTTGAACCCATCTGTCTCTCTGTCCTCATACATGTCCTGCACCACCCTCACATACTTCTCTGCCACTCCTGAGTTCCTCGTGTAGTACCACAGTTCCTCTCTTGGCACACCATCATATGGCTTCTCTAGGTCAACAAAGACACAGTGTAGCTCCTTCTGTCCTTCTCCAAACTTCACAATGAACATCACATCTGTGAAGTCATACTGCTGCTCACTGACCATCACCTCTCTCCTTAACCTAGCTTTAACGCTTTCAAATAGCTTCATGGTATGGCTCAGTACACTTCTTCTCCATTCCTCAGGTATCCTGACACTCTCCACTATTGTCTTAAACAATCCGGTTAAAAAATAATAAGGTACATTTATCCATTCATAAACCGTCACTGCTGCCGAGTGATGAAGTCACCCCAAACCCTAGATGCTCATGTGTTGTTGGTGCGCGGACACAGGCGTGAGAAAACAAGTGAGTGTCCCTTTAATTTGAGTTCAGCCCTGTGGGGATTCAGCCTGTGGAATGCGTCGTTTGTATGCCAGAGATTATTCCCAGTGGAGACGCAAACTGGACAAAACCGAGTATGTGGGATACTTGTTGCTACTGATCTCACTGGCCGGTGCGTTTTATTTAACTTGCGGGCAGACTACATTTCCCTTCAGATGCAGCTGATTGAGACAAACCCGAGTCTTCTTGGAGCGGTAAGAAGCGGCTACGGTAGCGATAGTCTCTAGCGGGATCAGGTGGATAACTCCCGTTGTTTCCCTGTGTGGACTTTTCAGTCATCCCTGACGCTAGCTAAGCCAGCTAAAAGCTAATCACAGCCAACTATGCGCTTCTTCCTTTTTCAGTGTGGAGTCAGTGTGATAATACTGGCAATAATGGTGTACTTTCTCGAGAATTTAATTTATACTTAGCCGGCCCAAATTAGCTCCTAGATATTCTCAATGCTGTGCTGGCTACTTATTAGCCACGCAGCGCTAGCGTGTTGTTAGCTCGCGTACAAACCTTTATATTCGAAACACAAGATTAGTTGAAACCTCGTGTTTTTGTTGTAAACAAACGCACAACACCACGAAACTCGTATGTTTGTTGAATACCTCCACTTAGCTCAACTTTATGTGGCTTTTCGGCGACTTGGCTTTACTGCAGGTTGTAGACTTTGCGCGAAGCTCAACAGGTGATTGCTAACGTTAGCTTCCAAGATAATTTGCCTCAAGTCTAATTTGCTAGCGTTTTCACTAATATAACGTGTTTATCACATTTACAGTAGTAGTGTTAGAGGAGTGCAAACCGAGGCTGTCTCCACCTTGTTTCTGTCGGTGCCCTTTATTTTCTTTGCTCCCTCCCTTTAGCTGAGATAGGCAGTTTTGTTTCTTTTCTTTGTAAATATATGTTCTTCAATGTATTCAATTAAATTCTTGTCATTCTTCAACCGGGCAGGTGATGCACTCTGCCAGGGCTTTGCTGGCATCAGCCAGCAGGAATGCTCCGGGCTGAAGGTTGACCATTCAGCCTGTCACCTCACTCTTCAGCCTTTCTGTTCTGACTGGGTCACATGGTGCTAATTGTGCTTGGCAGGTCTACCAGTGCATAACAGCCCACTCCACTGACTCTGGGTCTCACCCATCTCTGCCTGTTAGCACACCACTTCTTTATGCATCACTGCTTTGCCTTCAAGCATGCCTGGCTCTCTGGGTGTCTGCATTTTACATGATTGAAAGTTTGGATCTCACAATAGCATTTTCCTCCTGTGGACCATTGTTATCTACTTTAAATTTGGTTACTTTTGACCCAGTTAGTCAGGAAATGGACACAAACCCCTCAGGGCCATTATGAGGAAAAAGTAGAATGATCTGGACCATTATTACCAGGAGTTCAAAATGATAGATTGCTTTTTAAACTAAATTTTCAAACCCAAGTGAAGTCAAGTGTGTGACAAAACATTATTGTTGTGCTAATTTCATCACTTACTAGAGATGCATGATCTTTTTGGTGGAGAACTGCAATCAGCAGAGATGTTTCACTTCACTTTGTAAACCACTCCCTGAGCTCAACTTCTTCCTGTTTCATTAGATGATGTCATTGGGTTGGCTGGCTATTTAGGATTTCACCCGAATTGTTTTGTCACTGTTGCTTTGGTTAATTAAGAGTAACCTCTTTTTTTCTTCTTTTTTTTCTTTTTTTTAAAGCTAGCGTGCATGATTGCACAGGAAGCTACTGATGTCATTTTCTGGCTGCTATGTGTAAGAATGTATTAACTTAAAAAAAGTGACCTGGTTTCCTCATTTCCTTTGGTTGGTCTGTTCAGCTATTTGCGGTATTATTTCTTTGAACTGCAAAGAGTGATTGGGGTTTTCACACAGCTGCTTTTATATTTAAGCCAAACGTACTTATTGAATTTCACCATCAAGTTAGTTTCCTCTCAGAATGTGGCACTGCACCATCTTAACTTCTGTGGAAGATTAATGTTTAACTTGCGTTTTAGTTTGCATGGTCTCTCTGTACCTGCATAGGTTTTCTCCAGGTTACCCACATAGTTCAAAGGCATGCCTGGTTAGGTTAGCTGTTGATTGGTGGACATCAGTGCAGATGTCATTGGCTGGGAGAGGCTCTAACCCCCTGTAAACATAGCTGGACAAGCTTTTAAGAAAAGCATGGATGGAACTTAGTTGATAGAGATGACATGCTGGAAAATGCTTTTCTTGCGCATAAATTAAATGATGTTCACATACAAAGGGTTCTGGTTTGGATTCTGCCTCTAAGTCTTGGGAACTGAAGGACTGAACACCATCTGTTACTTTTTTTTTTTTTGACTGAGAGCACTGTGGCTTACATTCTAGTGACTCTAAGATGCTAAGATGATTCGGGTGGTCATCGTATTAAATCAAACACAAGATTCACAAAATACACAGCTTCTTGAATCTGAGCCACCCAAGCATCATTAGTTAGCCGCAAGTTTTAAAATTCTTTCTAAATGGATCCAAAACCAGCATCTGCAAACTCACAACTGCTTTAGGCGCATTTCAGGGATGTACAATACGCATCCTTTGTAGTTGCACGAAAACCCTTGTAAAACAGCCTGTGGCGGAAACGGCAGTTTCACACTGTCTTGAATTTGACAGTGTTTCAGGACCACATGTGAAAACACTGTTTACTTGATCTAATGTGTGATGCAATGCCTTCCTGGACGCCCCCACCCATTGCTCTTTTGAACTGTGCTAAATCCAGTTGACAGTCCTGTAAGATAACACATTTTCTCTAGAATTAGAGTAGCAGCACAGTTTTTTTTCTTTCTACCAGTCACGGTGGAGAGCTAGGCATCATTTTCAGTTCTAGTTTACTGTGACTCACTGAAGTGTGCATGCTATACCACAAGAAGCCTTCTTATGTGATGGGGTGTCAATAGTGTGGTCATGGTTTTGTTAGGGAGCTGAGTGTCTCGTGGATCAGCTACTGACAGAAATGAGTGACTGGAACTTCTGACATTTCTCAACAGTATCAGATAGCAGACACTCACACACAATATCCAGCTGATGATGCGCCATCGCGTCCTCACACCTGAGCTGTGCTTACTTTGATCGCTAGGCTTTGATGTATTTTCTGTTTCACAATTGGTATGTTTTCACCAAGACTATTGCAAAGTGTGCTATTGCTAAACAAGCTGCAATGAGTACCTGATAAGCTCAGCGATATGAGGAAACAAAAACGTACTGTTCTTGCTTATCTAGGTTAATCTTTTACTTCCATTGTGCGATAATATTGTTATGACATGGATTTTTTTTTTACTCCAGATAGATATACTTAATAATTAAGTCTGTCTGCCTGTTATTTCTTGTTCTTACCAATACTTTTCCAAGAAAGGAACTGCGGTACTGTATAAGGAAGTCAGGAGTGGCAGCAAAATATGTGAGGGTGGTGCAGGACAGGAGTAGGAGTGACAGATGGGCTCAAGGTGGGCTACAGGGATCGTCTCTGAGCCCTTTCTTGTTTGTAATGGTTATTGACAGATGAGGCCAGTCAGGAGTCCCTGTGGACTATGACGTTTCCAGATGACATTGTTATCTGTAGTGAGAGTAGGGAGCAGTTTGAAGAGAGCCTGTAGAGGTGGAGGTATGCTCTGGAAGAAAGAGGAATGAAAGTCAGTAGAAGCAAAACAGGATACGTGTGTGTGTGTGTGTGTGTGAATGAGAGGGAGACAGGTGTAACAGTGAAGCTATAAGGAGTAGAGGGAGTAAAAGAGGATGAGTTTAAATACCTGGGGTCATCCATCCAAAGCAATGGACAGCGCACAAGAGGTGAAGAAGAGAGCGCAGGTGGGGTGGGTGGATACGAGTGTCCGGGGTGATTTGTGAGGATAGCAGCAGGAGTGAAAGGAAAGGTTTACAAGATGGCAGTAAGACCTTCTATGATATTTGGCTTGGAGACGGTGGCAGTGACAAAAAGACAGGAAGCAAAGAGAAGGACCACAGAGAAGATTCATGGATGTAGTGGAGGAGGACATTGCAGAGGGTTGGTGTGACAGAAGAGTGCTGGGGACAGAGTGAGAGGGAAGCAGATGATCTGAAAGGGAGTAGCCGAAAGAAGCAGCAGCAGTACCGTTCCCAGCCTTCCCCACATTCATTTTGGCTCATCTGTCACACGGCCAGGCTGACAAGAAGATTGAATTTATCTTTCATTTATTAGTTGAATCAAGATGAAAAGTTGGAAATCATCTCTGGGTTTGCTGCTTGTGTTGACTCTAATTTCTTCTTAATGTGAAAAAAAGCAAAACAGATTTGTCCGCCCTCTAACTGCAAAACAGAGCACAGTCTAAAAGAGGAAAACGGGTACGTGTTCTGAAGCCGCACAACCTAAAAAGCCATTCGTGTTCGATGTTTTGTGCTATTTACAACTTTATATATATCTGCGTAATTCATGCTCAGCCCAGCTCAAGAAGGGACACAGCAGTGCTGGTTTAGATTATTCAGAAGCCAGTTTCTGTTTTCTTTTCCTTCAGCTGAGCCAGCAATTGTTCATTTATTATGAGAGAGGGTGAGCAGCAGACATGGGGGGGGGGGGGGGGGGGGGTTTTGTGGATGAAGTGAAGGAAAAGCAGCCAGAGCTGGATCTAAAAGGCAAAAAGCTGCATGCAGAGAGCTTTTGCTTTCTAATATATGTGACTCACGTAGTATGTGAAGCTTGTCTTTGTGGGTTTCACACGCAAATGATCATCTGTCTCACTGCTTCGTGCTTTTTCTGGGCAAGAAGACACATATTTGTCGTTTGTCTCCATTGTAACCGCTATAGCGTGGTACCAGCATTCGGGGGGGGGGGCAGTTTGCACAGCATTTAGTGGGAGTTGCTCGTATGGCTCGTGCCAGTGTGACCTTTGTTAAAAAGCTATAACGCCTGATTTTAAACGGTCACCATACTGCCTCTGTTGTTCCCCTGTGTAACAGGGGCTCAGCGTAAAGTTGGCAGTATTGAAAATGAAATATTAAGATATAAAACAGACTTGGTACTCTATCATCGCTGAATGATTTTCATCAAAAATCACATTTTTGCCCCTCCCCTGACTCTACACTTCCTGTTGTGACGCACCTATTCGATGCAGTCAGCTGAAGTTTGCTTCTGACCAGTCGCAGCATTAGATAAGCGTTTGCAGCTTTAGTCTGTGTATGCAACCCTGTGCTTGTCTTTCTTGTTTGTATTATCCTGGTTTGACCTGGAAGGGATGGGAAAACACTTTGCATGCTGAAGCATAACTAATTTGTTTGGCGAGCCTTGTCCACCAGGAAAGGCTCTGGGAGCTCACCATATGTGGTTCATACGGTATGTGGCCAGGTTGTAAGTTTTTTTTTTTGTTGTTGTTTTACTGGTCTTCTGTATTTTCAGTACTTGAGTACACGATGGAGGAGAACCTATTTTTCCATAACAAGTTTTATCTGTGCAATCAGCTTGAGATGCATATAGTTAAGACAGCAGCAGCTGTGGGTTTTATAACGGCAGAAAGGTGGACAAAAATATAAACCTGTTACTGAGAAAAAAGGAAGCTCTTGACCGACTGCATCGTGTGTGGAAACAAACAGAACCAACAGCCACTGTTGCACCAGTAACACCAGTTTTACTTGGCACTAACAGTTCTCTGAATACAAACATTGTGACTGTTTGCACCAGCTGAAAATACTATCCTTCGGACTTCTCTTTCTTTGCCTTGTCTGAATCACAGCTTTTTACTTTGCGCGTTGCTTCCAGGAGCTAGTCAATCTTTACATTTATTATAATTTTTTAAATTTTAAACATGGTTTACGGTATCATTGCTCTCATCTGGTTCAAGCCAAAACCCCAGCACCGTTGCTTTTGTGTACTGTATACAACTGCTCCTGCAAGACTAATGATACACTGACTCTAAGTTTCTGCCCTGGTGTTTTTCAGATTGTGCTGTGAACGTTCACAAGAGCTGCAAATCTCTGCTGGGTGAGTGCACCAGCAGCAAGAATAAGGTAAATACTAAAGCTGCAAGCAGCCATGATTGGCCCACGCTGGGTTTTACTGCATCTGTTTAGATGTCTTCAGGCCTGGACTTTAGTGATGTTGCACAAAGGAGTTGCACATCACTTCCTCTGTCCTCTTCATGCGGTTAGATTTCCATTAGTATTATTTCATGTTTTTGTGCAACACTATGGCAATGATTCAGTGATGACATATAGAAGTGTTCAGACAGGATTTTTTTTTTTTTTTAGGGGAACTTTGTGAACATTTGTGTTAAAACAGCTTTTCGCGTGATGGTGAAACATCGAAACTTGACGCTTTACCATGAGAGCAGCATTCAGTGTAGTTGCTCTGGTTAATTCTCTAGAAGTTTGTGAAAGTATAGAGTATTTGTAGTCTTTATTGCTGGTAGGAGAGTTGACAGGAAAGCAGTGACAGAGCAGAGGGAATGACATGCAGAAGTGACTCATGTGGCCAGACATTTTTGAATTTTAAAGTGAGAGAAAAAAAAACATTGAACAATGTGCTGGACATCTTGCTCTAAAAGGCTGTAATGCCAAACTTTAATCATACACTGCTCAAAATGAATGAAATGAAAGGAACACTTTGAAAACACATCACATCTCAATGGGGGAAAAAAATCATGCTGGATATCTATAGTGATATGGACTGGGTATTGTGTCCATATCACTAGAGAATATCACTGAACCACCACCAAACCGGTCACGCTGAACGATTTATGATGCTCTGAATTCATTGAGCAGCCCTACTAGTAATATTTACACTGTAGCGTTCTCATTCAAAAACGTAAGAGTAAGACAGGAAAATGGGAACAAATATAGATTTAAAGTTTAAGGAGATGCATGTAAGCCTTCTATGCAGTTTCAGTCACCACATGAAGCTACTTCCCCTCACAGAGCTGCAAAAATCCACTTGTGACAGGGCGCTTTTCCGGTCTCATTTGCCGCTGGGCTTTCGGACGGCTCGACTGAAGATTACATGCCTCTGTCTGATCTTATGAGTCTGCCTGAAATGGACTTTGTTTGTGAAGCAAACCCCTAGGCCAACTGAGCAATCGCGTTCTGTATAGATTATAGAGTGACTGTGTGCAATTTTCAAAAGTGTTGTAATCTGCCACTCAGTTGATAAAAGCATGAGTAAACAGCCATAAACATGCTGTATTTTTTATTTTCTCTATGCAGAGAGATACTCTACCAAAGACTGGCTCATCAGGATCTCCTAACCTTGGTAAGTAGAGCATTTATCTGTGGATGCACTGCTCACAAATCTCACTGACACAGTATCAGTGTAACTATAGGGGGTGAATTGATGGCTGAGAAGGTGGTTTTAGTCCCTTTATGTTTAATTGGAAAGCCGGTTGGCACACTGGTGGTTTGCAGAGGATTAAAAACATGAACCCTCATGACATCTGAACATGGACTTGTCCTATTTCTTTCTGATACTGTATTTGTGTGTGTATGTGAGTCTATTTCTCCATGGTGTGTGTGCCTACATACTGAGCATAGGAGGGGGAGATTGGCCTCCAGCAGCCAGTAGGTAAAGGTGATGATTAGCCGCTGTTAAAAACAGTCAGGTTAAGGTTAGGGCTAGAATTAGAATTTTTTTTTTATTCTTATATACAGAATTTATATAAAGACACGAGAGAAGAAAAAAAAAAAAGCAGATCTTTACCAGTGTGTGTGTGTGTGTGTGTATATAGTGTGTATAAGGCTACAGATAATACAAGATAATACTACTTAATAGGATGAATATATAAGTGGTTTTGGCCTTTTCAAGGGATTTCTCAATTATAGTATAAAATACATAAAGTCATCAGTTACCCTTTTAACTGATTAGTGTACTTTTCATTACTATCAAGTAGTCCATCCTAGTAAATTTCACTCATCACTAATTGGAACATGCAGCGGGTCATGTGACTGAACCCATGGGGGACGTGAGCAGCGGCGGCGGCGGCAACAGCAGCAGCTTAAGTTAATCTCCTGTAGCAGTTGTTATTCTCTTGGGAACAGCTGGAGTCCTGTCAGCCACACCTGATTTCTCCTCATGCCTTGCTCCAGCCAATCAGTAGCTTGAGCAGGGGGTCAGGAAGATGAGGAAGAGAGGGAGGAACTGGGGAAAAGTGAAGAATCAGAAAGTGCGAGAAATATCAAAGGGGCACGCGTCTTTCTAGAACTTACTTCTTCTGAGGAGCTTGATCTTAAAGGGTCTCATGAGTTGCTTCTAAAACCAGGTTTTGTGCTGCTCTCTCCTTCTCATTGTTTACACCGGTGAACTCGCTTATTGCTCGTACAATAATATCTCCCAATATCACAACGGACACTGTTGATCTTCACGTTGGAGTGTGGATTATTCTTCTGTCACTCATCCAATTTGGAGACATTTGCAATGGAGCTAGTGGTTGCCAAAAGAGCTTGCAAAACAAAGGGAACCTCCAAAGCTTGCTCCAGGGCTGTTAAACAATCCTCCTCAGCCTCCTCTGCCTCATCGTGGGGTCTGTCTGGATGTGTGGGGATGCGAGTGTTGATGCACCGCGACATGATCACCTGCAGATTCTTCCGATCCCTGCCACGATCTTGGTTGAGAAAAAGCTGGGGTCGACTCGGGCAGGATTCGAAGAGCTTATCCTCTTCGCCACTTCGCTGGTCATCTTCTCCTTTCACTCTCTCCTCTTCTCGTTTGCCCTGTTCCCCCTCTGTGTCCTCTAATTACATCCAGTCACCTGTCTCTCGTCTTTCTTTCCCAGCGCTAAAAGACCGGGACAGAGAGCAGGATCAGGCAGGTCCGGCCGGATTTCAGGCCCTGGATGGCCATCGAGGTTTACTCAGTGCCCCAGGCATGACCATTAGTCCGTTGGTTCTTAGCACTTCGCAAACTGTTGCCCTCACCACCGGCACCTCCACGGCTTCTACCTCCAGCATTGGCTACAGCCTAATTTACAACAATAGTTCAGGGTAAGTACTGCTACCTTACAAGTTTGACTTTATTCAGTTCTTCATTGAAGGCCTTTTTTTAAATTTTATTTTATTTAAATACAAATATTTTTTCTTATACAAACTTTTTCTTACTAGTCGCATTCTCAAAAGTTTGCTTCTGCATGACAGCATGCCTTTTTGTACTTTGAGTTGAAAAGTTCAAAAATCACCACAAAGTGAGCCATCTTTCTCGTAAATGTATAATCCTTTACTGTAGATGTTTTCAGGATCTGCTGTATGTAAATGTTGCATATTTTTAGAGTCTTGTCTTTTTAGCTCAAACAGCATCTCCTCTGTGCTGCCGTAAGATGTTTTTATAGTCCACATGTAAAGGCAAGCTGTCTTTTCTAATATAACATCCTTTGAAGCTAAGTCTAGACAGCTTGCAGCTGACTGCTTTTCTGCCACATCGCTCAGTAGCGTGTGGGGAGATGGGGAGGCAATGGGAGAGGGAGGTGTAAACGAGCAGAAGCCAGAGAGCCACAGATGGGCAGCAGTAAGTGGTGAAGAAGAAATCGGGAGCGACAAACGCAACTGGCTGGTTTTTTTTTTTTGTTTTGTTTTGTGTTGTTTTTTCCACTGTACCTTCTTTAATGTCTTTCCTACTCCCGATCTTTGAAAGCGCATGTTGGCTCCTATGATTATTTGGACCATCAGCAAGTAGTGCGATCAAGTTGTTTCTGTTTCACCATGTATGCCACCTTGGACCTGTGGTTGTCTTCCCTCAGATCCCTCCCTGGGGAGATGGATGAGACGGATACTCTCCGCTCCAAGCGCTGCAATGAAGACGCAATTTCCCTCGCTTCTACGACCACCGAGTCCATCATCGTAGAAGGTGAGCTGGCTGACTGAGTGGTTTAAGCGAGGATTGAACTGGAATTACTTGAATAACAGTTCGAATCTTGGTTTGAATGGTTGCTCTGTGGGAAATTGTTAGCTACTTTTTCTCAGGCTGCTGAGACTTCTAAGGGCTGTTTGCTTGAGTGACAGTTTGCCTTCAGGGCTTTTATTTTTTCATAAATCCAGAGAGGAGAGTGTGTGGTGGTGATGGTGGTGGTGTCTTACTAGGCTAGAGTGTGGAAGCGAGACAGACCAACTGGTCTATTTTAAGGACTGATTTATGAAAAAGCTACTGCAGAACTGAACTGCAAATCAAGTTCTTCAAGTCAAGCTTTTTTTTTTATTCACATGACAACATGCGCTACGGTTAACTGACTAACTTAAAGAGGCTGAAACCTGCAGTAATATGTTCTTAAGGTGGAGTCATACTCTTGTTATCGGCCCTTCAAGGAAAGTGACCTTGTGCGTAGTGCACGTAGGTCCAGTGTTGCTGGAAGTGATCGACTGCAGCATGTAAGAAGTAGTGTTGCCAGTATTTGTCACACCTGCTGTGAAGTGCGTGCTGACACTGGCGAACAAGTTTACTGTAATCAGACAGAAAGTTGCTAGATATGAAAGAAAACAAAGGCCACATGTTGTGCCGGTAGAGCTGATGATTTTATCAACTGAAGCAAATTCTGATTTTAGGGGCAGGCCGAGAGATAATTTTAGTTCAGTCCCAGCTGGAGCCTATCCCAGCTATCATAGGGCGTGAGGCAGGGTACACCCTGTACAGGTCACCAGCCAGTCACAGTTTATGAATCATCTCTTCAAAATGATTCATTATTTATAAATGTATGTATCACAATGTAGACTTCTGTTAAGGTAACCCGAGGACCTGAGTTACTTTGATATATTTGTTCATCGTATGCAATTAATTTTTTAAAATTAAAATAACTTTATTGTCCACATTAGTGGGAAATGATTTTTTTTGTTCACCATGTCACAAATCATAATGAAAATACTGATAATAATCACACGTTCATTCATACATATACATACATAAAACTTCAATAAAACTATTGAAATACATCACAACAACTTATTAGTTTATTAATTGCATAAATGATCCTTTATACCCTTCATTATATACTATTAATTTTTTTTTGTCTTGGAGGACCCCAAACATCGTGCAGTGTTCAAGTGTTTTTTTATTTTATTTTATTATTGTTATTATAATGCAAAAAACATTAGGTGTTGATGCCTCTGCTCCTCTCCTCAGATGCTCACTATGCAGCTGTGCGGGCTGATCTGGAGTCTGATGCTCAGGATTTGGAGGCAGACTCGTGGAGTTTGGCAGTTGATCAGCAGTATCTTAAAAAGCACTCTAAAGAAACGGTGAAGAGACAAGACGTGATATACGGTAGGTGTGATTTCGTTGTTCCTGTACTCGTCCAATCAGTGAGTCACTCGTCCCGTGAATCAGGGAATTCTTCCCAAACTGCATAAAGATGGCACTTTTACCTTTTACAGGCATCATCCACTAATTGCACATTGATTGAAATGCATTTCAACTATGAAAGTGTTTGACTTTATGGTTTGGACACTTTTTATTCCAAAGGATCAAACATGAAATACGTTTTTTTTTTTTTTTTTTTTCCAAGCCCAAAGTAGCTTGAATACTTGAGGCAAGACCTGTAAATAAACCTCGATGTGTAAAATCAAAGGTATTTCCCTTTGGCTGTAAACAGATTTAATAAGCACATTAGCCAAGTCTATGGGGGGGGGGGGGAGGAGATAGGTTATGGGAGGTTTACATAACATCGCAGCACTGTACTCTGTAGCACTGCAGTGCATTATACATACATGTGATTTACAGAGCTTACGTATGTCATCCTATAGAGCTGATGCAGACAGAGATGCACCATGTGAGAACTCTGAAAATAATGCTGCGTGTCTACGTCCGAGAGTTGAAGGAGAACCTCCAGATGGACGCTGGAAGGCTGGATTGTCTATTCCCCCGCTTGGAAAACCTCCTCGACCTTCACACACACTTCCTGTCTCGTCTCAAAGAGCGCAGGCGAGAAAACCTCATCTCGCCTAGTGATAAAAACTACACTATCAACAGACTGGCAGACATCCTGATCGCACAGGTACGGGGGAGACGCGCATGCATACATATGCCCACATAAATACATCCAGTAATCGAGTTACCGATGCAAGATTTTTATGTAAGTTAAATCAATTAGCAGTATGAACCAGTCTTGGTGACAGAGATGACAGTTTCTCTTTCTTCCCCAGTTCTCAGGTGAAATTGGAGAGAAGATGAAGGACAGTTATGGCGATTTCTGCAGTCACCACTATGAATCTGTCAGCTACTACAAAGATCAGCTACAAAACAACAAAAAGTTCCAAAACATCATACGAGTAAGACACATTAGAGGTCTTCGCATTTCTTTGATCAGCCTCAGTAAATCTGCTGTAAAGAATAAGTTCACATGCAGCCTGATGCATGTTAAATAATGTTTTTGTTCTTTACAGAAAATCAATAACTTGTCCATTGTGCGGAGGCTTGGAGTGACTGAGTGTATTTTATTGGTGACACAGCGGATTACAAAGTACCCAGTACTAGTTGAGCGCATTCTTCAAAACACTGAAGGTCCTTTTGCTCAATAAATAAGTTGCTATTCAGAATGACTTAAAATAACCCAGATCAGAAAAGTTTGTGTTTGTTGCTTTATTATTATTATTTTTTCCGTATCCCTAGTTCATACAGAGGAGCATGAGGATTTGACTCGGGCACTGGGTCTGATTAAAGACACCATCGTACAGGTGGACACGCTGATTAATCTCCACGAGAAGAACTTGCGGCTGCGAGAAATATGCAACCGGATGGAGCCGAAGGCACACGGAAAATTCAAAGACGGTCGTGTCTTTCGGAGGGAGGACCTCGCGGAGGGCCGGAGACAGCTGCTTCACGAGAGCACAGTCAGCTGGAGAGCTGCTTCAGGCAGACTCAAAGGTAAGTTGTCACATGATAAAATAAGGTGCTTTGCTCACCTGCTTTCTAAAGCATGTATTCTGTTCCTGTAAATCAATGATGCATCATTTTGTTTAGGCTCTCTAATTCCTGATTGTTCTTCCTTTAGATATTCTTGCAGTGCTCCTGTCAGATGTGTTGCTTTTGCTACAAGAAAAAGATCAGAGATATGTATTCGCTGCAGTGGTGAGTGTGCCAGTATGACAGGATCTATCAAAAACAAAAAGGCATCAAAGAGAAATACACTCCTGTGTACACATGTGTAGGAACTCGTGAAAATGAGCAGAATTATGCCAGTGATACAGGACACATTTCATCAGTTTTTGCCATCTACCAGAAATCTAAAGGCATTTTTCTGTCTCCTCCTTCCCTCTTTTTTTTTTTTTTTCTTGTTCACCCAGGATAACAAGCCATCAGTTATATCTCTCCAGAAGCTCATAGTCAGGGAGGTTGCCCATGAGGAGAAAGCCATGTTCCTTATCTGTGCCTCTTCCAATGAGCCAGAGATGTATGAGATCCACACCACCTCGAAGGAGGAGCGAAACTCATGGATGACACAAATACGACAAGCTGCAGAGAGGTAGCTGCACCAACACATTTTTTCTTTTTTTTTTTTTTACCCAGAACACACAAATTTATTACTCAGGCTAATATAAAAATAACTACACTGGTTGTAAATATTCTACACATTTTAACAAGTAGAAAAAAAATTGTTTTAAATACATTTGACCTCAAAGAACACATAGGATCCTTACATGGTTTACTTCCTTTGTCTTTACTGCCTGGCTTCTGTCTTCTCCCCCTATTAGCTGTCCTCACACTGAGGAAAGGCTGTTCAGTGAGGAAGAAGAGGCACGAGCTTCAAGGTTTAAAGAATTTCAAGGTAACTACAGATCAACAAACCTTGACAAACAAAAGAAATCTCCTGGAAAATTGTGACTGATAGGCCACAAGGTGGTGCTCATGTGTCATATTACCCTTAAAATTTCTAGAAGTATAGAATATTAAAGCTTATTCTCCAGGAACAAGCTTTAATTTCATTTTAAAGCCACGAGTCTCTTATGTCATGTTTCCCAACTGTAGAACGGCTAAGCCAGAAGGATGCAGTGATCGTGCAGGCTCTAACTGAGAAGCTTCAGCTGTTTGCGGAAATGGCAGAATCTGTGGCAGGTCTGGAAGACGCAGCTTCAAGTTCCAGACTGCTGCTTCGAGGAGACTTCTCAGACCTCCAGCAGGGGGAGATCCTGCTCAAAGGAGCGATCACTGAGGGTAGGACAAAGCAACACGATGATGTGTGCGTCCCTTTTAGTTTCAAAGGGGAAAGCACTGAATAACATTTACATACAGATTACACCCACACAGACTCTTCTATAAACTGTTTAATCAGTTAGTAGGTAGTAATATTGCTGAAATTTGCAGTTTTATTGTGGTCCTAACTTGCTATGTCTTTCACCAGTGGAGAACCTCCAGAACCTGCTGCAGTCTGGAGTGAGAGAGAGTCTTCCTCCTCCTCCACCCTCCCGGACAGATGAAGGAAATGGCTCTGGGGTTCTGCCCAGGCGAGCGGACACCTTTGGGGGCTATGACAGCAGCCCCACCATTTTCAGCAAGAGTGAGTCCAGCACACTCCATGCCACGAAGAAGTCTGCCATCTAATGATGTGTTTTTCTTTCAGTTGTAAATCACTGGTCAGTCAGCCGTTATTCAACAAAAATAAAGACATGCAATTTTCCAGTGGATTTGCTGGTTGATTTTATTAATAAACAAACAAAAAAAAAATTCTCAGCATTTTAGGAAGCTGTGCGCACAATTTTACACATACATGTACTTGTTTCTATATGTGTGAGGTGTCTGCGCAACCGTTGTAGATTAAGAATGTAATCCAGTCATTTAAAAAAATATTGTTTGTGATTTGTTTGTGTCACCGTGTGTCTTTGTGTGTGCTTGTTTGTCTGTGCCAGATGGCAGTGTGAAGAAGAACTTCTCTGGCGAGTCCAGAAACAGAGACAGGAGTCAAAGAGCCAGCTCTGACCCTCAGCTAAAAGACCTCTGTGGCAGCCACACCCTGGAGCAGACGGTAGGGCCTCTATACACACACACACACACACACTAACACACATACATATCTGGAGATGAGTCAGTGATATTTCCTGTAAATAGTAATAAACAGTCTCTGGAAAATTTCCATGTGCTGATGTTGAATGTAACCCTGTTCTTGCAGGTTATTTTATTTGTTTATAAATAGATAAAGCCTTGATAAACCTACACTCTGAACATGAATTCAATTCCAGTAAATTTCTGTCCTTCACAATAAGCAGTTGGACTAAATTTAACAACATGTCAGCATGTGTGAAACAATGTTTGTGTTGTTTTATGTTAAAGGATCCGTTTTAAGTATGCTTGAGTGGTGTGAAAAAGGTTCATACACACCTTTCATCACACGTTTTGCCTCTCTTCTTTAATTAAACAAAGAATAGTATTTCCACTGCTGTGCTTATTGGAATCACTTTTGGATTTAGTTCACAAAATGATTTGCACAACTTAGGACTCAAATAATCTTTAAAAATTTTGAAATTATATGCTAACATAACAAATTTGGAATGCTGTCACTGCTTATGTATTGCGTTGTACGTGATGTATCGCAGTACTGAATAGTACTCACGGTGTGGTTGCCGCGTATCTCACGCTCAGGTTGACGAGAGCGTTCCTGCGCGATGGAATCGCATCTGGTCCAACTCCTTCCCAGAGGCTGAAGTAAGCTTCTCTTATCTCTCAGCTTGTGCTACAGAACGCTGTCAGGTTTGATATTCATAGTCGTGCCAACTGGAGTGAAAAGTTGCACCCATGAGATGTTTGTTAAACCAGTAAAATACTGTATTGTTTGGGTGTTGCTTGTGGATGTTTGAGCTTGCTGACCGTGTCTGTTCTTTGACACTCTAGTTCTTTGACAGAGTGCTGATGCTCTCCCAGAGGCTCTACAGTCTGCAGGTAAAAGTCTCCCCTTCACTGTTGTGACTCTGATACCTGAAAATGTCACCAAATGCGTTCAGTGAACGATGCAGATGGAAAGAATAGTATGTTTAGCTCTTAAATTGCAGCTAATCATCACTGTCTCAGTACAAAATGCACATGTGGTGTGTTCTGTGATGATCTTATGTTTCTTTTTTTTCCCCTCACCTATTCTTGTGCCTATCTTCAGGCCATCGTTTCACAGCAGGACAGTCACATTGAGCTGCAGCGGGCCTCGCTGACAGAGCGGGCCTCCGTGCCCAGCCGTCACAGAGGGAACGTTCTCCTGGAGCAGGAGAAGCAGCGGACTCTGGCCTTGCAGAGAGAAGAGCTGGCCAGTCTCCACAAGTTGCAGTCTCAACACCGGCAGGAGCAGCAGCGCTGGGAAAGGGAGCGAGAGAGGCACCACCAGCAGATGGAGGCCACCGAGGCCAGACTGCAACAAAGAGAGGAGGAGTGCCGGCGGCTGGAGGTGAGGTGCTCTGTGCTACCTAAAGGCTGTGGAACGGAGTTACATTTGGTTTTCTGCGCACTGAAGACTGAACTTGTTGTACACAGATTTCTCATATGTAACAAATTTTAAATTGCAGCATCTTTTTTTTTTTTTTCTATGCAGGTGCAACTGGCTAAAGAGAGGGAGGAGTTAGAAGTGCAGAGGGAGAAGTACCAGCAGGACCTGGAGAGACTGAGAGAGTCCACTAGAGCTGTGGAGAAAGAAAAGGAACGCCTGGAACACCAGAAAAAGATCAAGAGGAAGACCATTGAGGTGGGGCGCCTGTGGTGGTAGTGAGAGCCATGATTATGGTCCTATGTAAACATAAACTACAGCATCACCTTACACATTAGACTGAATAACTGTTGCTATGGTTATCAATAATTATTGAAAAATGATGTATTTCCAAGACAAATAAAGGCTGCAGATACACAGCTCTGTTTTTACAACACTGAGTTTATAGCTGCACATTTTTTAAATTTGAAATCATTAACATGATGGCTCATTTATGCATCGATACACAAAAAGATTTAAGTTTTCGGTCACATCTGCCCTTTAGCTATCTGTCTATGTAATTTTTAATCTTCTGTCTCATCCTATGCAAAAATTACCTCTCAGATTGTTGCTTTGTAATTTTGCCACGTTGCCACTGCAGTGGAGACATTAATACGCTGCCACAGGACCTTTTTAGTTACTGCGTTCAGGTCTTCTACGAGTGGAAAAGAAACATCAGTTTCAGCTCATAGAAACTGAGTTATGATGTTATATTGAGAACTGAAAACCTTTCTAACAATCTACCCAGAAATCCACATCTGCGTGGAGCAGTCCGTCTCTTTACCCCCTCTTTTTCTTTTTTTCCCTCCTCCTCATGTTTACCTATGCTTTCTTTCTTTGCGGTACAATGCACAGCATTGTGAGCTTCATGGGAGAGGAGCTTTGAGAAAGATCCACTGACTGTAATTTCATGCCCGATGCTAACAAATCTGTCAAGGAGTTACTTAATATCAGCCTTTAGTGTTTTCAGAGGTCTGCATCACCCAATTACAGCTCACTTGATTGGATGGGTTTCTGTGTGGACTGGCATGTTTTGTCTTGATACAGATCTTATCTTTTTGTCAAACAAAATAAATTGAAGTAGTGCTGTACTTTCTAATTCTTTGTGGTAAAGAATTCCACATCCCAGCTTACCTGAAAAAGAGTTTTGCCAAACAAAACAGTTTGTGCTGACATGAAGTGTTGGTTGAAGTGTGAATGGCTGTTTGTCTCCCTGTGTTGGCCCTGCGACAGGCTGGCAACCTGTACAGGGTGTATCCTGCCTCTCACCCTATGTCAGCTGGGATAGGCTCCAGCCCCCCGTGACCCTGAACAGGATAAGCGGAAGAGGATGGATGGATGATGAAGTGTTGGCTTAAGAGCTTCCACTAGAAGAAACTGTTAGTGATTTTGGTGCTAGATTGTGGATAATCTTAAGGAAACGGCATGTTCTTTGCAGTCACTAGGAATACCTAATGCTATAAATCTAGAGCATAAATGCGAAAAGCTTTCAGCGCTCTAATGATGCTACAATCACTCTGACACAGCCATCCAGCGTCACTGGACTGCAGTTATTCAAGTCTGACCATTCACCCAATGAGCTGTAAACCATCGGTACTGATACATCATCCCATATACATGTGCTTCTGTATGATTGCTATCTGCAGTTACTTCATTAGTCCCTCTGTGTGGCCTGACATTCCTGTTTGATTGATGCCTAAAGGTTATCTGATTGGCCAATGTCTCTAACCTGCATACCATGTTGAGTAACTGACAGCTGACATTCATGCCCCGACATGTTGCTCTTTTGCAACTGTGCGTTCCTTTTTTTTTTTTTTATGCTTATCTACTGTAACTTTACTCAGCTTCACACTGGCGACTTTTGTATTTGTGCATTCTCAGAGATTTCATGTTAAGAAACCCTTTTAATGCCTCAGAGTCTAACTCACGATGTACACAAACAAGACCAGCTGACATGAATTATTGCAGTTATTATCTGATTACTAGCTTCAGAAGGCCTTTGACTGTGAGTTATATCTAGAATACTTCATAGTGACTCCAGGAGAACCACATCCCCTGCTCTGACCTAATCCTCAGTGATGAGTAATCCTCTTCTAATTATAGAGGTCTTCGCTGAAACGGTGATGGTGAAAAAGATTTCTGTGAGGTTTGTTGCATGAACTATAAGATAAGACCTGAATTATATCATATTTACACCCTACATAATTAGTTTTAAGACAGCTAAGTGTGTGTGTGTGTGTGTGTGTACATTTTGTACATATGTGCAGCGTATATGGGTTTCAGTTCTATACTGTTGGCTGAGATTTTGTTGGCTGTGGTTTTGGGAGATTTGGAAGTGGTTTCTTCTCCCTCTGCGTCAAACACATCAAACGGTCTTTTCATTAGCTACAACCACAGGATCTGTTCCAGGCTTCTGGCCAAGCTGATATCAACAGACATTTATTTGCTACCAACCAAAATTAAGACTCATCAGCAAACCCAGAGAGCTATGATTAGATCTCATAAAAAGAACCGTGCTTCTGTATGTTGCGTTTCTTAACATATGTGAGCAAGAACGGTGCAAGTTTTGACATGTTCTGATTTAACGCAGATCAAAGAAAAAATTTCTTTGATCTCATCTGATTATAGTTGGCCCCGGGATTTGTATTGGCTGTGGCCCAGTTCAGAAGAACCTTGGGTCTGATTGCACAATACGCTTGTAATTCGAAAGTAATAAAATGCGTGCTTTGAGTGAAGGTGAACAAGAACCAACTGAGAAAATGCACAGATAGTTTTTGTTTGAAGAAAACATAAATGTAGGAAATGGTCTTATGAAAACAAGGGCAAAGTTTGAGTCCCTGGGCTGCAGGGAGAGGCAATCATTTCTCCAGATTGCTTTAGACAATGCAGTTTATAACTGCTTCTTTCTCTTGTTTTGTTTTGTTTTTTTTTTGTTTGTTTTTTTGTTTGTTTGTTTTTTAACTTAAGAGCAGAAAACTGTGAAACCGATTTACTAGCTGACATAAGTAACTTGTGCACATGAACTCCAGATAGTGACTGGGGTCTTCATTTGCCTCACCTGCACGTGATGGCAGGTCTTTTATAAGAGACGAGCCTTGATGTCTCCTCTGTGTGAGCATACTTGCTCATATAATCTTTTTGATCCTCTCAAACCCTGTAAAAGTTCAAGAATTATGCTGTTAATACTCAGTCCTGTTAAAAATCAGACTAGATCAGTTTCTCTGCACCGATCTTCAACGGCAAACAGAACATCAGCGTTTATGCTAGATAGGTGATCATTATCAGCTCAGCAACCTACTGCAACCTTGGTCTCATAACTTTACTAATCTGCAGTCACAGCCACTTTATAAGGTACGCCAAGAGGTGGTGCACTGGGTTACACTGTGGTTATAAGCCCATGTGAATTTTTGCCCTTAGTTTCCTGTTTTCCTTTTCTTACCTCGTCTCTCTCTTTGTGCACTCAGAGATGCTCTTCATGGTTGTAACGAATGTTTATTTGAGTTGCTGTTGCCTTCCTATCAGCTTGAAGCTGTCTGTCTTTAGCACCAACTAGGCATTTTCAGCCAGAGAACTGCCGCTCACTGGATCATCTCTTTCTCTTTTCTCTTTCTCATCAGGTCGTCTGGACCATGTCTATGTGCATAATTGTTGCTGCCATATGATTGGCTGATTAGATTTTTGCGTTAATGACACATGATGTAACAGATGTAACAAAGGCACAGTAACTCGGAGCATATGCAGCACATGCCCC
>JAVDPK010002230.1:76180-102467 GCA_034780415.1 Cichlasoma orientale | reverse complement strand
CCCCCCCCCCCCCCCCCCCCAACGCTCAAACATCATAACAGGCATTTCAGGGCTATTACAGTTCAGTGGTTTAAAGGCGAGAGAAAGAGAGACTGCTCAACCTCTGCAGGAATCTCCAATTACACGCTGTCTGCCTGTAGTCTGGCACCAACAACTGACCAGACCATACCCTGATGCCATTCTGTTTACCATTCCCAAAAGACACACCAACTATACGACTGAAAGTCGAAACAAAATGAAGCGCGTTTAGTTCTGCACGTTTTAAGCCCATTTAAGAACGTTAGAGGCATTTACTCCCATTCGGACCAGAACAAATACAAACCATGACGCCTTAACGTTTACAAATACTTTTCCCATCAACAGTGGGTTCTGGCTTGGCCCCGAAGTCTGCGGTTAGTCACATCTGGTGGAAATGCACGGGGCAACAAACTGCAGTAGGTGGTGACAAAAAGAGCAGGACGGCTGGTAATCCCATACAAGCCACGCAAATTGCGAGGCCCGAACCACAGGCGACATTAACAAATCTTTACTAATGGGAAAGCAAGCCACACCTTCATTCCTCCGAAATTAGAGTAAGGACGGCTGGCTTTTAGTAGGAAAGGCAATGCCAGTAATGTGCCTTTGGGTGTGTATTTGTGTGCGCGCGCGCGTGTGTGAGAGAGAGAGAGCGAGTAGTGAAAAACAAGTGATTTTACAATTGCATAAAGTCTCACCAGACTACTAGTGAATACTCAGAGCCGACTGGCGGCTTGCAGCACCAACAACAAGAGAGAGGGAAGGAAAACACACACATACACACACACACACACACACACACACACACACACACACACACACACATATTCTTCTCTCTAACCCCAGCTGAAAGTTGACAACCTCGGGAGCAATGTATTTTTAGGCAGGCGTTAGACTCGGCTGCCAAATGTTGGAAAATATAGCTTTGCTTCTCCTGGTCTTACTAGCTCTCCACTTTATCTCCTCCTCTCTCTCCGTTTGTGTGCTCATGCATGTGTCAATCTGTTGCTCCAACTTTGCTCTTCCTCTCAATGCCCCCCCCCCCTTTCTTGAATGAGAGAGAGAGGGAGAAAACGCCAACAAGGATCGGGGGAGGAAGTGTGCTTAACAAGCTGGAAACCTGAGCTTTTTCCATCTGTGCAGTAAATAAACATAAAGGCAGTCAGCAGCAGGATGGCGGCTACTGTAACTGCGAGAGTTCATAAAGATGCGGCGCCTTGATCTTTCACAGGCAGCCTGTCTGTCTCCATCCCAGCCCAAAAACCTTGGCTACCATGGAT
Source organism: Cichlasoma orientale (assembly GCA_034780415.1). NCBI lineage: Eukaryota > Metazoa > Chordata > Actinopteri > Cichliformes > Cichlidae > Cichlasoma > Cichlasoma orientale. The sequence goes on along the minus strand of JAVDPK010002230.1, from coordinate 101,172 downwards.
ACATTGGCCCATACCAGCAGCCTCATAATGCTAAGCCCCCAGCTCCATCATCCCCAGCTGTTTACTGTCGACACAAGTCACACATAAGCCCTCTGCTTCTCACTTGCTTCTGCTTAGATCTACTTTCTAACTCCCTGGCAGCATAAATAGGAGGTCTCTTGATGTCGCTTTACGGTTTTCCTGAGAATGCAGTTGTTCTTGCAGTACAGAAGGGAAAGATTTATCCAAAATGCATCTGGGCCGGTCGAACAGAAAATAATCCAAAGCACAAGAAGCACAAAAAAAACAAAAAACAAAAAAACTCGTTCACCTTCATTATTCTATTTGCATCAGTATCTCAGTACATAAAATTAAGTTTCACTTAATATCAACTAAACACCAGATCTCTCTGTACTCTGTGTATTCATCACTCAGGCTATTTGCTAGCCAGATATTTCTTACATACGAGAGCAGCTCACATTTTAAGCTCTATTTCCAGTTGGCTGAAGGTTGAAAAAGATTTACCGAGCAACGACTGATTGGCCCAGTTTACTTTAAGCAACTTGGCGCTTGGTGCTTAAATCGCATTGTTGGAGAGTGAGATGGTGCGACCTAAGCTGGAGCCAAGACAGAAACCCCCAGGGGTGAAAAATGAAGCCAACGCAAAGCGCCTAAACCTGTAGTTTCTCAAGAGGCCACTTGAGGCTGGCCCCAAAAGTGAGTCAATCCACTTATGCCTGGATTATACCCTGTTGTGGACACAGACAACTGGAGAACCTTGAGGTCCGAAGCCTGGGGCGCATGCTTTTTTCCATAACATCCATTTAAACTTGTTAAGGTTTTAAGATGACACTACAGGGAACACGGCCTCTTTGGCTGACACGTAGATGCCAAAACAGGAGCCAGTACATATGTGCTAGCCTCACCTCAGTAAATCTTTTTTGTGTTAATATTTTTATTAGAAGGGGGACAGTAAGGCAGAACATAGTATTGCTTATACAACACAAGTCAAAATAAAAAATAAAAACCTCAGTAAATCTTGACCGCGTATATGGCATTATTAACAATCCCTTCAGTTGTGGTGAGAACCCTTCTAGGACTTAATTAGTGCTAAGAAAGGAAGAAATAAACAGGTATGTGTGTCTGTGCGATAGACCCATAGACTCATCTATGGATGCACCTCACTAAACAAGCCTACTAATGTTAGCTAGCTCTCCACCCTTCTGTCTAAAATTAGTTATTGAAATATTAAAAAAAAAAATTAAAAAGCCACAGAATGGCAAAGACCAGCACACTAGAACTGAAATTTTAAGATAGGGCTTTACAAAACAATAGGTGATGTCATATTAGCTATGCCTATCTTTTATATACAGTCTATGTAAAAGACTATTAACATAAAAATTAAACAGAGAAATAACAAAAGTCCGCCTAACTAGCTAAGTTTAGTTAATTGAGCACAAATTTTTGTCCAGAGTCACAAATATAAATGATCCCTTTTCAAACCCTCTTGTTAGGCTGGCTCCGTCTAAAGCTATCTCTTTCCACTCATTGTGCTAAGCTAAGCTACATGGCTGCCAGCTGTAGAGTCATTCTGAACAAATATATTTGAAGGTGGCATCCATCTTCTCATGAAGTGCTCAGCAGCAAAGCGAAGCAATAATTGCGTAATCAAATGACTGATTATTGCTGGGACATTTATTTTTATTTTTGATAAAAGATTTACGGTAAATAAGCCACTTTAAACCGCTGAGTCACTGAGCCTGCAGCACAAAATGCTACACTGGGCGTAGGAGGAAAAAAAAAATAAAATAAAATAAAGAAGGTTCTTTAAGAAAGCTAAGTTTTATTACTCTAATAAAGATAAAACCAACATGTTCAATAACTACTGCAGCATTGAACTGTTTTCCACCGATTACACCAGAACTAAAATAAAACCGCAGCACAGGCCTCTTGAAATTTAAAACCAGTTCTTGTGCCACTGGGAACATGTAAAATCAATAAACCTGCATGCTCCAAAATATCACCTACAAGCTTCTGTGTAAAAACTGAAAACGCCTAAGGAGAAATGTGTATCATCGATATCACATGAAACTGAAAACTGCCTCCTGCCTTCCCTTCAGGCCAGTTGGCTCCTAATATTCTTAAGTTGCTACAGCACGTTAGTCAATCAGATTATTTTAAGCCTTGAGATGAATTCTCACTCACTTTCTGTGTTCCTGAATTCCAGATGACTGGTTTGACTTTTTATTATTGTGGAAAAGCACACACAGAATTAATCAAAGTTTTTTCTTTTCTTCTTTTCTTTTTTTTAAACCTAAAAATACTGAAATTTTTACTAAAACAAAAGGAATTATTTGTTTTTCCAGTCATGTAAAATGTTGAAATCCTAAGTGTTGCTTCACATGAACTAACAGGAGGTATGTCTCTGATCTTATCTAAAGCACACGGCATGTGACGCATCAACTTTTAAAACTCAGAGTTGCTTCATTGTACTGACTCATAGCAGGCGCTCGGGAAGCAGCCAGCAGTGGGTCCGCAGAGCACCCTGCACACTTGCCTTGCGCTACAAGCGCGGACCCGATCCCTGCCTCTGCGCCGCTCTCCTGTCAGTGTCAGAGGTCTTGTCGTGTAGCTCTCGCTCTCTAATTATCAGCGCTGCTGACATTCCTCCTGCTCTCTAAACCAGGACTCCTCTGTGTTTATCTGACACCCGGCCGGCACAGCAGCTAGATAATATGTAACCACTGTAACCATTAGCAACCCTGAAAACAGTGAGGGGTTTTAAACTGGCCCCTTATGGCTTAAAGTGGCATTCACCTGGGACTGTTGACTATGTAACAGTGTGGTTTAAGCTAATTTAGGATCTTCCTGTTTTTATAAAGCAAGCTCCCATATATTACCTGACAATTTAAGGGGCAACTATGAATAGCACGCATACAGTAATTGACATCTTGTTTGTTTGTGTCACTTTAAGAAGCTACAATTACTCACCGCAAAACCTCAAAGAGCCAGTGCATCTCTATGCCGAGAGGTACTTCCATGTGCTGACGAAGGCAGTAGGAATGAGCGAGTAGGGCACACTGGTCACACTGTCCCAGGAGTCTGATGCTGGATCGTAACAGTCTAGTGTTTTGCACCTCTGTGCCCCAAAGTACCCTCCAACCACATAAAGTCTGTTTCCCGATGCCACCGCGTGACAGCTGATCCGCTTGGCTGTCACGTCGCCAAACTTTGACCACTGGTACGTCTCGCTGTTGAACCGATACGCCGAGCTAGCCGAGAATTCCGTGTCGCCGCCGATCACGACGACGTGGTTGCCGACCACGGCAGCAGCCGTGTATCGCCACAGCTGCGGACAGGCAGCCGGCACCGACCACCGGTTCTGGCAGGGATCGAAGCACTGCACCTTGGGGTATTTGTCTCTGTTTACGCTGGTGCCCCCAAAAGCGAAGAGTTTGTTTTTGGCACCGACGACGGCAGCGTTGCTCACCCCTTCTCGGAGCGGAGCCACGAGGGTCCATTTGTTGGTCTGTGGATCGTACTGTTCCACCTGTTTGAGGGACACAGACGGAGAGGCAGGGAAGGATCCCGCGAGGGAAGTGTGTCCTCCCACAACATACAACATGTGGTCAAGCTCCGCAGAACCGTGTCCGAATCTGGCTACCAACATCGGCGCCGCTTTAGACCACTCATCATGTAATGTGTCGTAGACCCACACATCTTTGGACGCACCATTCTCAGAGCCACGTCCTCCAGTAACATAAACCTGAGAGACAGGGAGCGAAACCACAACGTGTTTACATTTTCAAACAGTTATTAAAAAAAAAAAAAAAGAAGGAGTACATGTTCAAGTTGGTTCATCGCATACATACCTTGCAACCAATAGCACATGCGCTGCACTCTTTCCTGGGGCTGGGGATGTCTGTTTTGGGGGTGATCTCCTTGGTCTTGTTATCGATCATGTAGACTTTATCACACATGAAAGTCTGACCTCCGAGCAGCAGCAGAGCCTGGCTGACTTTTCTTGGCCGTGCACAGAACCCCGTTACAATCCCATCATTCTGGAGGATCCTCATCTTACACCGTACGGCGTCTTCAACGATCTCCCGACACACCTTGTGACACATCACCAGCTCCTCTGAAGCGACGTTCTTCAGCAGGTACGATTCAGGCAGCAGCGCCAAGCGGACACAGCGCAGCAGCTCGGGCAGCTCGCTGTGCCTCCTCTCCATGTCCGCCTTGACCCAGTCGATTACGGCCTCGTACACCAGACTCTCATCCTCCACCTCTAGTTCCTCACTTAGGATGAGCTCCTGAACTTTGTCTTTGGGCAGGCTTAGGAAGTCTTCTGTCCTAAAGAGAGTAGCAAAATTTGCCAGGCACATCCTCCATGACAGTTCATAAAGTCTCTGGCACTGGTGGGCGTCGGACAGCAGCATCATCCCCAGACAGTTGGACTGGTGGAGGTTCTTTTCCAGAAACTCTGCTGCTGCATCCCTGATATCGTGAAACTGAAGCATGTCTCCAGCTTCCAGCAGTGACTCTGCGTTTTCTTCGTTGATGATGATACGGGCTGAGTAAGCGTAGTCAAGCAGGAGCTCCAGTACTTCTGGATGGAGAGAGTCGTGGAAGTTGACATCAGCATCACGACTCTCCCGGAGACCGCCACTAAACATGGCCTCAAAGTATCGGCTGCAGGAGGCCAAGACGGCCCGGTGGCAGGGGAAGGAACGGTTGCCGGCCTTTAGGACAACATCTGTGAAGACTCTGCGTTTGCGTAGCAGGTTGAGCTGAGTCAACAGGCTGTCCGCGTGGGACGTCTTGTGGAAGAGTTGGATATTCATTGAGCCAGAACTAGAACGAGACTTTCTGTTTTCGTGGTTGCTGACAGACATCTTGACTTTGACCTAGAACAGAGAGAAGAGAGGAAAAAAAAATTTTTTACAAGCACCCAGGGAAAGTTACTCCTTTACAGCTAATTCAACCGTTTATATTTTGATTACAGCCGGCCGGTTAGAAGGGTTGCTATAAATGTCATGCAACATCTTTTGAAGTGAACTCTACCATAAGCACTCCTCCCATTTTATGATTAAACAAAAACTCTGCCAACACCCGATGAATGGGCTGTTAAATAATACTCTTATCAGTATGTTGGGCTGCAGCGGAAATGGACTTCAGACTGTGGAAGGATGAAAGGAGATCAGATAAGCCGCACTCCCACAGAAAACCAGTGCGTGCCCCAATGATTTACACAGTGCAAAAAAACAAATCTATGAAGCCGACATCACTGTCAAACCCGTGAGAACAAATGAGCTACAATAACTGGCTCTTAGAATAACCTTCAGCAGTTAAGGTTAGGTGAGAAAAAACACCTGGGCGTGTGTCCTGTATCACATATTTCCACCCTTTTTCCATTTCAGGGCTGTGAGTCACCTCCAACCACAAGCAAAGCCAATAAATTCCTGCCAGCTTGTTCTGTTTCTCAGCTGGCTCGCATACAAGACGCTGCCAAAGGCAGAGCTTTCAAGCCCACATAAGATCTGACACCTCAGAGTAGCTCCTCTAGGATAAAATTATGCAACCGTAGTGCAACAGGAAAAAAAAAAGATTTTGATCATCTATCGCAGGCTTTGGTTGAGAGGATTTTGCATGCTCTGTGTTATTTAAAATTCTCGGAAATATAATAGAAACTGTTAAAACATTTCATCTGGTTTTTTTTAAATAATTACCCACTTACGATGGCATGGCGCGGTAGGCTAACAAAGAGCCTACATACAACTTGAAAACAACCAAATAAATATCTTCCGCTTAAAAGCCTCCATTGTTTCACAGCAGATAAATTTAAATCGGCTATTCAATCCAGCTGAAAGAGAGACGGTGGACTTCCGTGGGGGGGACTCAGCGTGAGCTCCATTTCGTTTTTGTGCAGTAAATGTGAAACTCTGGTCAGCACTTCCAGCATGCGCTCAACTTTCCTCCCAAGTTAGCAGCAGCCCACAAAGCATCCAGGCTGCTACGATCATTCGGAAGTGAGAGAAACGCCGAACAAGTGCGCATCTCACTGATCGATGTTGTAGGAGGATTAGATCTTACCTCGATAGGAGCGGGTCCGATCCTGATCCCTTTCTTTATCTCGGCTTGCAACTCGCTCCCGTCGTCGATCTTGTTTTGAAGTTGTGGCACAGTTTAGACGAGTCCGCTTTCCGAGTTTAAAGCTGTATCACATCCTAAACTTGTGGGAAACGGCTGAGCCATTTGTCTGTCTCCAAACTCTTGAGTTTCTGACCGCGACAAAAACAAACGTAACAGGTTAGCAGCTCGGTGCGCTGTGGGTGAAGCCGCGGAGCCTGCGGGAGAGCGACGAGCTGAGCGCAGAGAGAAAAAGCCGAGGGAGCCGCAGTGGCGTTTCCTCTGGCTCCTCCCTCTCCTGCTGCTGCTGGCCAATCGTCTCCAACACTCACTCTAGTGCAGCGCCTTCCTTTATTCTCCAGCCAACCTCGATCAATGTCCATCATTAAATTCAAGCACTATTGCCAGGAATCACCCGAAAACACCTGTCACTGTATGTTTCACCTGTCTGCTTTGTTCTCGCCTTTCCTTGGACTGTGCACAAAGAAGAAAATCTCCGTTTCACCACTATCAATGAACGGCGAGTGGCCTGTATTTGTAAATGATTTTGCGGAACAATACAATAGAAATTGGTTCCTAAATCACAGGGAGAAAAACTATCTAGAATAGCACCAATACTTAGATTAAAGTAAATACACACAGGGTGAAGGCTTTGTTAAAAACACACCTGTAAGACAGGTCCCAGTTTTGACAAAGTGTTGGAATTTGTTGCAATTTTGCTACTTTTACACAAAGATGTCACTTCCTTTTGTTAACAGTACAATAATCCTGTGCGGCAGACTGCTCAACACAGTTATGATTCGAATTGGATCATCATGAATGTGAATGAATGAATGAACCAAAAACAATATAAACGTAGCACGTGCAACGTTGAAATAACCCTGTTGTTGCTCTGCAAACTCAATCCAGAATTGCACCTGTGCCAAAAGTAAAAGACAGTGCTGTGACGTTGTAAATGACCAACCTCGATTTTTAATTGAATGAAAGGGAAAAAGATACCCAGCAGGTGACATATATACAATTGAGAAAGAAGAAACAAGAATGAAAATCGAAATCATCCTAAATCTTGGATTATTTTCACTGTGATCAAATTATAAAATATCACGTGTACATCCTAATTTAGGAATTTAGGATTGTAAACTACCCACAGATTGACACCCCCTCACACACACACACACACAAAATATATATCATGATAAAATAAAAATGGCATACTGACATTTTTATAGGATTACAGTTTTTCACAGAACATCACATAACACAGCCATCAGTAATATTTCTCCCACAGCACCAGGCATACCACAGCCAGCTCCACATAGCAAACAGTCTTAATGATCATATGATTGCAGGTTGAGTCCTTCTGAGGGCTCTGAGATTGTTTCTTCAGCTGAATTCCTGGCATTTTCTGCAGGAATTAAGCACTCGTGAGGTTTGCAAGAATTCATAAAGAATTCGCCTCAGTTTCCAAGTAGCCTATCAGGACAAGAAGCAGGTCAGTTAGGAATCAGCCAAGTCAGCCTGCCTGTGCTCACGGGCTGGGCAAACACATGACACAACAGCGAAGCTCTGAAAACTAGCCCTACTATTTATAATTCAGACTTTTAGAAAAGAAAGTAAAGTGAGAAAATTTAACAATTAAGTGTCTTTTCTGTGCACCAGCCTTTGTCGGGACATGCCCCAACATGTCTACATGTGTAACTGATGATGTAAACAATTAAGGCTGTTAAGGTGTGCCAGTTTCAAGGCTCTCCTATTGTTCAAGCTACATCTGTGCTTTAGTGGGGCATTGAAATGGATTTGAACTTTTGTTAATGTTATTAGTGCTTTTTGTGCTTTGGCAAGCTGCAATGGCTGCTGCGCAAAAGCACAATAAAAATGCAGCAAAGAACATTTCAGCTTAAATATCTGAAGTATAACTTGTATTTAAACAATGGAGAATTCTTCCTCCTCACCAACAACAGACTGGCTTGTCTGGCTTGCGCCCAGCTGACTGAACTCCACCAAAGTGGCTGCCACACATCTCAGGTTTCCTCTGCCTCTCTTCCTGTTTTTAACTCCCCTTTAGTGTCACTCAGCAGCTGCTTTTGAAGATTACAAACTGCCGCTGCTTCTTAGCTGTCAGAGTTTGCGTGGATGAGAGCAGCAGTGTTTTAAGCCCTCTTCCCTTTTATCCACGATTTCCTCTCCTATTATTTCCTTGACAAGGGATTTACATTTGAGTGCCTCTCATTTATCAAGTTGGCAAATGTCTCTTTCTTATAAAATGGAACATCCGGGAGTAACCTAACATCCTGTGTGATGCACCCATAAACAGACTTGCTGGTAATTCTCATTTTCATAACCGTTGCTCATTATTGCTGGCAGAGCCAAATGCTTTCATACACACAAGTGCGCCTAAAGGAGATTAAGAATTTAAGCAGATTAAATTAATGAACTCATGATTGTAATCTAGGGTTAATTCCTTTTGCTGTACTTTAACCCAATTCTCCCCTTCCCCCCTTTCAACCCCCAGGGCTTGACGCCTAACTGGCCTGAGGACTGTACGCTTGTGTGTGTGTTTGCATGAGAGTGGGTCCAAGCATTGTATGACTGGTCATTAATTACTGTTGGGCAGGCGCAGCACTAATCAGACCCCCTACGATTGTTCCTCAGCACCCCCGGCAGTGCAATAAACCACTCAGTGAGCGTCTGTTTAGATGACAGTAACCGTCGCTCCATTGTTGACTGCACTGTACGACTTATTTGTTCACTCAAGGCAGGTGGTCTTCTCCGTGAGGTCATTGAGTCTGAAACATAAAGCTGGGGGTCCTTGGTGAGGCCATCCTTAACCCCGGGCCACAACGCCAAACAGCACAGAGGTTCCTCTGACTTTCTATTTCAGAAGTTGACTCCTGCTCCTAATTTATTTTAGTCTGCAGTAAATGTTTTGGCTAATGAGCCGCTTACCAAGGATAGCTGGCACGTTTAGTTCCAACACTTAGTGCAAATGATTTTCATTTTAAACAAGCAGGTTGACAGAAATGACAGAAATGAGAGTATAATTATGAAAAAGCTAAACTGTATCCCGAGAAACTAACTTGACATTTTAAGTTAAGTCTAAATTTTGAGAAAATAACCTGAAATTTTGACTTATGGATGGCAAATTTTTTTTTTTTTTCAGTGGTGGAAACAAGCTTCAATACAGATGAAGCCAGTGTCTTATTGGGCAGGGGACAGGAAACTTGACCTCGCATGCTGTTGATCTGTACAAATATCTGCTTCATAAATAGTTACATGCATCTGTTGATAGCACATTTGAAAAGAGCCAAATTGAACTTAGCTCAGTGAAGCTAGGGGGATTATTTAGTGGAGAACAGCGCCACCGCATGGCTGACTAAAGCATCCACATTTTTGTGAGCACTTTTGTGGTGGTGGATCATGTGCTGACCATAAGGGTGACCAGATGTCCCTCTTTGTGTGGGACTGCACAGCATTTTTATCCATTGTTCCCCTGTCTCGCATACTGAGACAATGTTCCACACTTTGACTGGCTCTGCAGGACGTGCGCTTTTCTAAAGTCTGGCTTTTACCCAATATATGTGAAGAAAGCAAGGAAGGCTTTTTATTATATCCAAGTGGAGGTTGGCCAGTCTAATGTCATGCCAATTAGGGAAAGAAGTCACCAAAAAGTCACAAGCTTTGCAGATATCTGTGAGTATGATGGAAACTGCCACAAAGAAAATGAAGCAGGTGGTTTGCACTGGGGAATACACTTTTTGTGTGTGGATAAAATTATTCTTCCATTTCGCACAAGGAAAAATATGGCGTGAAGGGACACAGTATGTGCGTCATAAAAATAAACTAAAATTGTCAATTATGGTTCAAAATGCATTTGGCGATCTATGGATGCATCCCTACTAAAATCCAACGATCATTATCAGACAGAAGAGCAGCTGAAATAACTTTATCCCTTTATCCTTATTGTATTTACTTAGTAAGAGAGTTGGAAAAGTTCAAATAGAATTTATTTGGCCTTTACATGCTAAATGCTAATTTGATAAGCTGCACATTTTATATTTTTATTTTTAATTAGATATGAAAATGTCACCTCCCAGCACTGCTAACATGCCCCACATTGTCCCAGACAAACATAGTGCCCTTGGAAATACCTTTTAATTTTCAAGTTTTAATATACGTAGTAGTACTGAAATGTTATTTGTAGCGGCGCAGCCTATGATGAACACAACTACATTTCCCATGACACTGAATAACTTACACGGAAATGACGTATATAGCCTCTGCTTCTGGCAAGGGCAACGGAAACTAACAGCGGCTAAGGTTAGCAGGGCAAGTTTGCACGTGTATTGAAAGTAGCTCCGCAAAGCTGCAGTTTGAAACGAACGACTGTGACGGAAATGGACGGGTTTGGTTCAGACTTCTCAGCGGGAGGGTCCGGCGGGAAAATGGACACCGGTACCATTATGGAGCAGGTCAAGGTCCAGATCGCAGTGGCTAACGCACAAGAGCTACTGCAGGTAAATCAATGAACAGCTGCTAAGCTAGCAACCCACAGTAGGCTCAAATACATGCAGTTCACCTTTATGGGTCTATAAAGCTTTACAATGTGTTTGTCATTCGATCTGTATGAAAGACTTTTTTTTTTAATCCCGCAAAAACATATATTGGGTTTACTGATCTTGTCAGCATGTTTATATGTGGTTTACTGTGTCACCACACTTATAAAACATGGCTCATATAAACACGAGCCGTCACAAGCAGATGCTTTGGACCAGGTTCGGCCTCTGAGTCAATCCAACTCTGGACGGTGCTTTCACACACATTTCAAAACAATAGTCATAAATATACTGAGCCGCTGGTGTAAGCTTTGAATAGTAAATGCTAATAACACATTGTTTTTCATATTTCAGAGAATGACAGACAAATGCTTCAAGAAGTGCATAAGCAAGCCTGGAAGCACACTGGACAACTCTGAGCAGGTATGTGCTGGCTCAAAATGAACTGATTTCCTTGTGGATTTAGAAAGACTGCAGATGAAACTACTAGCAGAGTGATTGCTAAAACTGCTTGTTTGTCACATTTCTTGGTAAAATCTGACTCCAAATTCTGGTGCTGCAAGGCTCTAAAGGCTTATCTGACAGGTGCTCTTCAGTGGGACAAGATGCAAGCTCAGTACCAAAAAAGTGTTGCTTAAGTATTCCTGTCTTTTTGTATAAATGATACAATTGTAGGAGCACTTCAGCAGGAAAAGAGACCAACACAGTACGACTCAAGCTGAAAACAAGACATGATGAAGACTTGCCGTCTGTATGTGTCTTCACCTTGTCCTGTTTTCAGCTTGAGTCGTGCTGTGCTGGTCTCTCTTTCTGCTCAATTGCTCGTACAATTATATCATTTTACAAAAAGAGTGCTTCAGGAACATTTTTTTTGTATTAATCACTTTAATTAAACCAAAAAGTCAGGAAAATAAGTGGCTGCTTAATTAATACTGAAATTCCAGCGGTGCTGAGTGGCCAGTGGAAAGCTACTGGTAGAGTTGTGGCATATGCCAGTTTTGTAGTGTCCTTTGCTGCTGTTGTTAATGGTCAGCATGCCACTACTCTTTAAAGGTAAAGATAGAAACTACAAAACAAAATTTGATGGTTGTAGTAAATGTAGGTAACTGTTGTCATATTACACATGCATAAGCCAGTAATGGCACAGTCTGACCTGAAGAGTGGCCAAGTGATATCAAGCAGCTTCTGCGGTTTTTAATTGGTGTACCTTTAGAATACAAGCTGCATAGCATCCAACAGCATAGAAGTGGCATATACTACAACATCAGGAGCAGCGTTTCTCTGAAAATTGTTGCTCTTTTGCCTTGTGTCAGGTTTATTTCTTTGGACCATTAACCCCGTTTTCCTGCCTTGCCCCTAACAGAAATGTATCGCCATGTGTATGGACCGGTATATGGACACCTGGAACACTGTGTCCCGAACATACAACTCCAGATTGCAGAGAGAAAGAGCACGCATGTGAACACCCTTCTCCGTCATCCTTCCCTTCTTCAGGCTGCTGCGTACAGCTAGGACCAGCGCAGTGCTCTGCAGGAGGTCACAAGCTGTGCACAAAATTGCCACGGCAGCCGCACAACATCTGTCGCAATACCTCTCAGGCAGGCGGAGCAAAGCCTGTGGACTGCAGCCATAACAGTGTCTCTGTGGACATTTTAATTTTGCTCTGAGGAACAGCTCACTAGCAATGTTGAAGTGATTGTATCTTTTATGTTAGAAATATGTCATCTTTTGCATGTCATTGCCATTTTGATTGGGAACTCTAAATTGCCTGTTTAAGTGTGAATGTGTTTTAAAGTGTATGCTAGCCCAGTGACACGAGATTCAGCCCACTGTGCTGCTAACGAGTCCAGAAGCAGTTTGGAAAAATGATATTGATGCAATGTGGCAGCTAATGTTGCTCAATAGAAACGCCTTACTTACTGTGACTTGTCTCCCTGTCCATTGAATGCTTTGTGTGCTGGCGCCCTCAAAGGGAGGGGGGGGGGGGGGCAGTGTAAAACGCCTGCTTAGAAATCATCGGGAAGAATTGAGGAGTAACTCTGTTTTCACCGCCATGAATTTGACATTTACAAGCCTCCAAACAGACCTATATCAAAGTACACCCGGAGAACAACACTGTTTTGTCTGACATGTTTTCTAGTTGTCACTCTATCTGCTGCCCTCCACAGTAGTGGGTTTGTTTCAGCAGGGTCCCCCTTGCCCTAGACGGGTTACTGCCCCTTTCTTAGCTTTGTGTGCGTGGTTTGTTAGATGTCTGGGAACCACCTCCTCAGTTAGCGTAGGGAGCCAGAAAAGCCTGTGAACATCATTTGCAATGAGGTTTTTTCCCCCCAAGAAAAAATAAATCTTCTCAATCAGGTATTCTCGTGTATCTGTTTAAAAAAAAAAAAAGTAAATACCAACAGAGCAATACTATGAGTTCCATGTTACCCTCGAGTCAGAATGTGAATTCCTCTAAAGCTTCCAATATCACTGCGTTCATACAGATTAAATTTTCCCCAAAAACCCACCTTGCAGTAACAGATCACAAGACAAAGAAACTTACCCATAAATGAACCACATATACTCCACAAAAAAAAAAAAAAAGAAAATACACAAGGTCACGTACAGTAGGTTTACCATCCATGAAAATAAATAACTGTAATAAATACTTCAAATTATCCATGTTAGCTGAACGTCCGTAAGCCACAACTCCGGATTGTTTCTTCAGTACACGTGGAAAGAAGATGGGCCCAGTTCGGGTAAAAGCACAGCACTACCATCAGCACCCATGACCAGAGGGTCACAAAGGTCAGTACTGTGTACACTGAGTATTTGTGTGTGGTTTTTAGCGTGACCTCAGTTCTGCTGCAGTGTTTGACGTTCCTCTGCAGACAGTTGTTTTTCCTTCATCAGAACGGCAGGTATGTGGATATCCAACTCCTGATCGACGTCACACGAGTGTAAACACCTGGAAAACCAACTCGCCCACATCCGTGTCCCCAACTTGTCACTCCAGCAATAAACCACTGACCAGAGGGCTGGCGACAAGTCAGCGGCCCACCGGAGTCTCCCTAGATTATTGAATAAGAAAGAAGAGAGATCAACAGTTTTATTTGAAATATAAATACCTTCAATGCTTTTATGAGAGTGGGATAGCTGACTGAAGATGAGTGTGGAAGGAGGGGAGTTTAAAAAAAAAAAAGGCAGCAGGTACAAAGAGAATGTCACTTTGACTGCTGCTGAGAAGCCGGGTGCTTTGACCGAGACAGGAATGCATGTGGGTTTCGTTACATAAGAAGATTATGGAGTGGGAGAGGGTGCAAAGGGGCACCCTGCATTTTTTTTTTTTAAGAAAAAAAGCATACCTTTTCCATCAGATCAGTGTGTGTTTGTGAGGTGATCAAATTTGCAACACATTCTTCTTGTTTTTTCTATCACTGATACTTGTTTTCAAACCATAATTTATTCACGAGCTTTTACTTTTTCCAAAAGTGAACTGGAGAAGCCTTTAAAGGGTAAAGCTCAAGATTTACTTTGCTCTGGCCTGGTTAACCATTCACTGTAAAAAAGCCGCAGTCATATTTCCTAGAACCTCTCAGCACTACTTGCTACCAGTGATGCACCACCTTTATGTACAGCAAGCTTCCAGGATGGGGAAAAGACATCATTGTAACGGAGTGTACAGAGGTGCATCTTACCAAACAGGTGTCCCGACCTCCCTCCATGAATCCGGCACACATCATGTTAGGAGTCAGGACGTTACTGTATGACTGCTGGCAGTCTGTCTGTTCAATGATGTTCACTGCAGCTTTCTGTAGCAGGTTGGTCAATGAACCTGTATAAATGAAGAGTATTATGCATTTTCACAGAGACCAGGTCTGATTGCAACACTTAAATACCATTTTTCTTTTTGCTGTGAAGACTAACAAACCTAATTCCATCCATATCCACATTAATTTCTTCTGGAAAATTACATGTGGTTTTAGTATGAGGCGATAGCTCATCTCTCACCTCCTTCTCTCATGGATCCCCAGCCTATGATGTAGCACTCTGCATTCTTCAAGAAGCGGTGCACTGGTGAGGGAAGACAGACAGACTGGATGGTGTAAGACGTCGGGGCTGGGACTGCCAGCTCCAGCAAAGCCACATCGTGGTCCATGTTGGTGCCATTAAAGGCTGGGTGGATGATTACCCTCTGGATGGGAATGACCAGGGCTCCCACCCCAGACCGCAGCACAGATCCCAGGCTTATAGCCCAGTTATCGGGACTAGAATCACTACAGATGTAAGTTATGAATATTAGAATGATTCCTGATCTTGGAGTTAAAGGAGTTTTGATATAAATGTATAAAATACCTTTTGAAGCAGTGTGCTGCAGTCACTAACCACCTATTGTGAATGAGCGTGGCACCACATCGGTGAAGTCTCTGGTACTGAAGACTGCCAATCCAAGGCCACTCTCCCCTCCGAGCTGTAACTCCACCCACAATCCTATGGGAGCCCAGCGCAGGGCGTAAGCCGCAGTCTACAGTAGAGAAACAAAGCAAAACACACAATTAAGAATAACGACCCTTAATTTCTTCATATACCGTCCTTCATGTATTTTAAATTACCACAGTTTCTTTCATCGGCCCCATTGGGACAGTCTGGGACTCTGTCACACTCTGGGTTGACCTTGCTGATGCAGGAAGTGGTGCTACACTTAAAGTTTCCACTGCAGTTCAAGCCTGGAAGAAATATGGCCAGATTAAACAAATTAACAATTTTGTGGTTATAATTGAGGTATTAATTATTATTTTTTCTTAGTAACTGATAAAACTCAAAATTAAGGTGCTTTCAGGATGACATTACCAGGTAGCGGTAGTGCTAGTGCAGATGACACATCCATGGCTACAGTCCTGGGTACTGCTGTAGTATTAAATGCCCCCTCTGTCACAGAAGCTGACACGGTGGGAACATGCTGGCCATAATAATGAACCGAGTTGGGATCTGCATAGCTTAGAATCCAGTTGCGGAGTTTAGTAACACGGGAATAAACCCCAGGTCTGTTGACCTGGGCACAGCCTACACCCCAGCTCACTATCCCGGCTAGGAAGAACCTTCCCGGGACTCCCTCACACACCAGAGGCCCTCCAGAGTCACCCTGCACATGACACACATGATCTTTTATTTTCCATTTCAGGAGCTGACAAAAATTGTGAAAAGTGTCCTTTTTGTAACTTTCAACTACCCAGTATGAGGTAATCAGCTTTGGTTGATCAGAATGTGAGCACCATGCATCAACTCTGAACTTTGAACCTCAATAACCTACTGGGAGGTACCTGTAAGTGCATTTAACACATTGTTACAAGCTTTGTGTTTTTGTCTGAAGAAAAGAAGGACTAATGCACAGTTATACTGAGATGAGCAGACAGCTTATAGGTCTCTATTTTTAGGGTGAGAACAGTATTGATATTTTGAGCCCGACTCACACTTTCAAGGAAGAAAAACAAGGCCAGATCATCAGTGTATGAATACACACTCCACCTCCCCCCAAAACACATTTTCAGAACAATTAACATCATAGCTCATCCGATTATAGCCACCCTGCGTGAACCGTTTTCAGAGAGCTGCAGACACAGCACTAACCTGACACGAGTCCACCTTGCCCTGCAGGAATCCAGCACACATCATGTTTTGAGTAATAGCTCCTCTGTACACAGATGACTTATTGCACACCTTGGAGTCAATAATTTTCACCACAGCTTTCTGCAGTGTGGAAGGCAACGTGACTGCGTGACAGGAGAACACAGGGCATACTGATTACTGATATTTCACCATGCAGTCCGTATTCTTAATGACAAGATGACAGCTTTCAAGAATACGTATTTAGGATTTTCTTGTCAAAAATGCAACATTGCAGTTTTTAAACTGATCTGACTGTCTGAAATAAACACTAAATGACTTAAATTGCTTTAGTTTTATTAGCCATCCACTTCTGAGAACTCTCTTTTGCATGAAAATATTGTATTGTCTCATAAAAATATGACTGACAGGCCTTGCTCACTGCTTAAAGTCTGGCAGCAGCTTGCTTTTGACTCTAAATTATTCATCTGTTGTGTTTTGGTGTACGCACTCCTGCAGACTCACAGCTTAACTGGTCTGTAGCGCCCCATCCTGACACAATGCAGCTCTGACCAGGTGCAAAAACATGAGATGGCGAGGGTATGCAGATGGGCTGGATGTAAGAGCTGAACGTGAGAGGGGTCTCCAGCTCCAGCACAGTCACATCATTGTCAGTGGTCATGGCGTTGTAGTCTGGAGACACAGTTATCGACTTGATATTAATCGTACTGGACTCTGGCTCCTCACCGCTCACCAGTGTTGCCCCAACCATGGCGGTCCATTCTTTGGCGTTATTGACCCTAAAACCAGCAGAGAGAAATCATAAATCATGCTGTATATTCATGAAATCTGATCATCGATGCCAAGGGCGTTTCCAGTGTTTACTTCAACAACAAGAACAGAATATTTGATGAGAATTAGCAAACACTGAACACAATTTTCAGGCTCGTGCGAAACCGTGTGCCCCAATACAGCGGTCAGAGAAATAAAATGGGATAATCTTACTTAACTAATAGTGTGAAAGTTTTAGGATCAAAATATACTTAAAATACCTCCTAAGTAAAAGGTGCTGTGCAGAATGAACCCAGAACCATACATTATATTATTAGATCAAAATTATTCATTCATTAGTACTTGAGTACTCCTATGGTGGAGTAGTAAAGCTACTCCACATTAGGGCCTTTCCATACCCTCATCCAATGGCAGTGAGCATTGTAAGGTCAACAGTACTCTAGTTCCCTGGCATCGGTGCACGGAGCTTCAGAGTGATCGCTTTTTTTTTTTTAACTTATTATTAATTTTACTGACTGGCAAGCAAAAATGCTATTTCACACTATTGTATATAAATGTATTTAAATTAGGGCTACCTCTCAAAGCAGTGCGCAGCACTGACCAGCCAGCGCTCATTGAGAATGGTGGCTCCACACATGTGCTCCCCATGGAACCTCAGACTGACCTGCCATGGCAGCTCCCCTTGCCGTGCCGCCTCACCACCCACCACCCGACTTCCCATGGCAGGACGTGTACCACAGGCTGCGGGTTGGGTGGAGAAAAAGAAGGGTAAGTGACTAAAAGCAGACAATGCATATTTGCATCATATGTCCCAATATATTCTGCTAAGGTCTGTGGTAACAATGCACACTCGTTATTAGCAGAGGGAATAACGGACTACTGTGGACAGCCATGACTTTTGTAGTTTGAGGAATCATTCACCACAGCGAGCTTCATCAGATCCATCTGCGCAGTCTGGGACGAAGTCGCACTCTGGATTTAATTTAGTGACACATTCTCCATTGTCACAGGTGAAAGTATTGTCAGGACAGCTGACTGGAGAGACAAAGTACATGAGCATATCTGTAATTTGTACTTTCAACAATTAAAAAGCATATTGTAACAACAGTCATTAGTACTTGTGATTTTTTTTTTAAGGGGATGAGAATTAGCTTTATTGTGCTTGACTTCTGTGCTTTTTTGCACAGGTAAAGATTGTTATAAGATTCTTATTACTATAAATAAAAAAATATTCTAATCCTGTAACAATGTAAATGAAAATACAGCAAAAATGCTGTAAATATAAATACAATTAAGAACGGTGATAACTTACCTATCATACTATCTCCAATAGCATAAAATGACTTCCCACTTGCTCCTATGAAGGAGAAAATATTAAATCCATGAGGCCTGGAAGCTCTCAGACACACCACTGTGCACCTCTTGTGCGACAAACAGACAACTGATGACAATATAGCTTAACTACCGAGCAAGATGATAGCGTTGATATGTCCAAAGTCAGGCACCTCTAGTGGTTTCCCATGCATTGATGAGCTGAGCCCTTCTCTCAGCAAGTCCTGAACAAAGTTGTCTGAATACTGCTGGATCTTGGACACCCTGAAGACTAGTCGGAACGTCACCGCCACATCTCCATTAACGTTACTAGGAAGGCGAGAAAAAGCACGCGATGCTCTAGATGCCTTTTGTCTTGAATAAATGACAGTTCAGCTTTGGCTTACCCATAGGCAACAACACTGCAATCAGCATAGTGATGTGATACAGATGAGGCAGCGAAGACATTTTTAATCTGAAATGTGAGAATTAGTAACAATTAAACAACCTTTTAAATTAAAAATTGTGCTCTCATTATGTTGCAAATCAGCACTGACCCTGGACTTTAAAACTGAGGACAGTACTATGGAGAAACCAGAGTTCTTATCCTGAAGTGCAGCATCATACTTCAGACCTTTCAGCTCCACTGTCTCCACGAAATAATGCTGCTCCTGCACAAGATATGCTGGTGGTAAAGGAGGAGAAATTACCAGTCAGTGATTGCATCTCTGATGAAATCTGTGAACTTAAAATAAAATTGAACTAGATCAGTTTAAAAACTGGCCTCTGGCTTTACATAGTCTAAATCAGGGGTGTCAAACATAAGGCCTGTGGGCTACAGCTGGTCTGCTGAGGGTCAAATTCAGCCCATTTAATGGGCTTTGAAAAGGTGAAAATTTCAGATAAAGAATAATTCTTGTATCTTTTACTGGCTGCTACACAAATCATCATAATAGTCTCGCAGCCATTTTTACAGACAAAGATATTACATTAATATAACACTGAAATAAGGTAACTAAGAAATGCTGATGTGCTAAAGTATGGAAATACAGACATATTTGTGAAATTGCACTTGATTTTCTTAAGAAATCAAAATCTGAATATATTTATTTAAATGTACATTTGGAGGGTTTTTTTTTCCTATGGGTTATTATGCAGAGGTTTTACTGGCGTGGCCCACTCGTGATTGAACTGCATTACTAAAAATAGGCTGATACCCCTGGTCTAAATAATTCATAGTTTTTAAATTTAATATTTAAAAACTATTCCAAGACATGGACTTTTGTGGTTAATGCAGGCTCACCTATAACCAGGCCAACAAAGATGCCAATAATAAGGAAGAAGAGCAGGAAGAGTACGATACTGGTCCTGTAGCAGGCAGAGCTGGACGGAGCGGGAGATGCTCCTGAAGAAGGCCACGGCCCTCGGACTTCATCCTTCCGCACTTCCATGATGGATTCACAACACCAGCGTCACAACTCACAGGCGGCTGCCTCCAGCATCATAATACCTCATAGACAAAACGATTCGGGCCTGGGTAAAATAAACGCCATGCATGACGCTGGATTTAGTATGAGATAAGACAGGGAGGCAATGAGCAAGTCTGACAAGATGATCAGTAGTCACATATACGATTAGGGTACTATTGCCGAACACAGGTTAATAGATAACAATATATTGGTATGAAAGTGAAGTGGGTAAGGAGATGAGGATAAGGAGTCCTGAGAAAACTGAGAAACATTGCGACTTGGGAGCGCTGAGTGAGCTGTGCGTAAAATAAAGCAAGGAGGCCATGTTGCTTGGCAATCACAACTCAGATGTGGGAAAAGGTCACAGCAAAGACAAGAAAACCTTCCGAAAACTTTGCAGATAGCAGGACGCCAAAGGCATTTACCGCACCTGCAATCTACGCTCGGCGACCCCAGGTACACCGCGGAGCACAATACAGGCTTTATGTGTGGTAGACTCACTCACCTCTTCTTTTATTGCTCTCAACACTGACATTTACGACATCCCAACACGCACAGGAACAGACACAGAGATGCACGATCAGGCGAAGGGACCGAGAGGTCCGCTATTTGTTCCATTTGCCAAGAGGCGTGCCTTTTGCGTCCCGCAGGTAACTCACCTTTTCTGTTTACCTTTAAAAGTCGATAAGTCTTCAGTAATCTCCGGCCGATCCTCCTTCCATCCGTGTTGATTCCTTTGGTTACACCTCGATGTGCACAGGGGTTTCTGTTGTCACCTCATAGCTTCCATAGTCTCTTGGTAAATAGCAAACACCTTCATTACAGCAAGTTGGAACAAAACAATGATGAAAATGGCATAAAAAAAATCTCCAGAGCAGCTCAGTGCGCCTTTTTTAGGTGCTGCTGCTTGTCAGTGCTCCATTGACACAGTGACTGAGCAACAGAGGAGGGGCGAAGCCTCCTTAAATTCTGCCTTTTTATTCCTGGCTGCAAGTGCTGCACTTTCAGCACCTGGCAAACCATTAAGGCCCGCAGCTTCCCCAACCAATTTAGGTGCCTTTCTGTGATTTTATCAACCACACGCATCTAAGTTAATGGCGGGAGAGAGAAGGTGACATAAGATCAAAGTGGATTTAAGGCTTTATTCATAGTTCCATAAGTCAAATGTGTGGTGTTCTGTTCTTTTTTGTTGACTTTTTTGTGTTCGGTTCAGCTTTTTTTAAACAATGTGGCATTTTGTTGTGAAGCACTTTTTTTGAAAGCACTATTTTGAAAGGTGCTATAAAATTCTAATTTGACTTTCCTGACTTTACAAGAAACGGTTTAACTATCCTCTAAGTATCATTTTAACAGTAACAGTGAGCCCTAATTTCAAAAATATACACATCTGCACCGGAAATGCTGCCTACAAATTTAGGTAAGCAAACTCAAATGATCCCCCTGCGCTGCTTAAAGCACTTCTAAGAGCATCTAATGTCACAGCAGTCTCTTTGTTGGTGTGTAGACAGGCTTGAATGGTTTATCTTCTCACAGACACTCCCAGTATGCCTTTCAAAACTTTAAGATCACAAATAAATTCAGTGGTCTGTTAATTGATCGCTCACATGGATCCCTGATTACAACCAGAAGGTGAATGAGACTTCTGTCAGGTGTTTACAACCTGCAACTGTGATCAAGGATTCCAGCTGCTCAGCAGTCCTGGGTCCTCTTTGTCTGATTTCTTGTCTCAAGATGCTCCAAATGTTTACAGTTGGTGAAAGGTCTGGATTGCAGGCAGGCCAGTTCAGCACCAGAACTCTACTACAAAGCCATGTTGTGGTAATAGATGCAGTATGCAGTTTAGTATATTCTTGCTGAAATATGCAAGACCTTCCCTGAAAAACATATGTTGCTCTAAAGCCTGTATATTTACCTTTCAGCATTGACGGTGGCCTTCAAGATGTGCAAGCAGCGAATTCCATAGGCGTTAATGATGCAGGCCTTTGATCTGCAGCAAGCCGGCTGGTCCCTCTCCTCTTTAGTTCAGAGGATGTGGCATCCATGTTTTCCAAAAAGAATTTCAGATTTTGAGTTGAATGACCGCAGAACAGATTTCCATTTTGCTTCAGTCCATTTTGAATGAGCTTTAGCCCAGAGAAGATAACAATGTTTCTTCTTTGATAGAGCTTTAACCTGCATTTGTGGATGGCATGTTCAATGTTGTTCACAGACTGATTTCTGGAAGTGGTTCTGAGCCCATGCAATGATTTCCATGACAGAGTCACACCTTATTTTTAATGTAGGGCCTGAAGATCATGGGCACTCAGTTGATTTTCAGCCTTCTGCAGATTCTTGGCATCTTTTGGTATTATGTGCTATAGATGAAATATTCAAAGTCTTCACAGTTTTATATTGTTCATTATGAATTTAAGAGCTCTGCAAATTATTACATTGTTTTTACTTCTTTGGAATTATGGGCTGAGCCACACTAGTTGGAGTCAAGATGACCAGGAGAGAATTAAAGAGGGAAACTCATTTGAATGAATGAGTTTTTAGCAATGATAATAGATCACTGTATCTCAAAGTTTTTACTTGGTACTAGTAAGTGATTAAAAACTAAGATGTGCAGCGTGACTTATTTTTTCTAACATGTGGAATGCTAGAGAAAGTTTGATAACCAGTGCCATAGAAGAACACGTGAAACTCATTGTACAAGATCCATCCATCCATGCTGGTGTTAAACTACTGCAACTTTCAGGAATCTCTAAATCACATTTCAAGTCACAGTTTTCATGTAATCCTGAATCCAAAGATCCTCGACGTACAGCCACAGCAGTAGAGCAAAACTTATGAAATCCAGCATACATTACATTTTCACTTTATTTTCTTATCAAAACAACAAAGAATAGTAAAAAGCTTACTTATTCTGGATAAAAAGAAAATTGTTTACACATCCCATATTTATGGGTTCTTTACAACACAAATCTTTGCAAATTTGCACACTAGACAGAAATAAAAATGAAGTGTATCCAAATGTCTTTTTGTTGTTTAACTAAAGCAACTTTGTTGTATTAACAAGTACTGTTATTGGTAAAACAAAATAACAATCCAAAAAACAAAGGAAACAAAAATAAACAGCTAAATGGATAAACAAGGAAGCTTATGTGTTAGCCATCCTGCTGCTGTATGAATGGGTTTGGTATGGCTTCCATGCCATCCTGAGGACAGATTAGCACTACGGAGGTTCCTCTGCAGACCACTAGCCCCAGCTGCCTGGTGTCTTCTGTCAGCTTCAGCTGGTCATCTGGATCTAAACACAAGAGTTGCAGGAGCACACAAGTAAGTGTCACAATATCTAAAACAGCAGCTGATGGTGGATGCTCATATTAAACTTAGACAAGGTTTTAGTAATTAGGCAAGCATATGTTGATGGTTTTTCTACCCTAAATCCACTGTGATGTCACTGAGAAGGCATGTCCTTAATACAGTCATCTTAGGCACAGGAACTCCACCCACCTGCTGTTTAAACCTTCTGTTTACGTGAAGTAGAAAATGAGAAGAAAGTTGGCTTTAAGGAGAGAGGAGCTAAGCAGCTATTTCACAGTGGATAAAATGAGGGGAGGAGCCAAGATCCAGTTAAAATGTATCATTTTAAACTGTAAATCATACATATAGAGTGGAAAATATTAGAGGTGCAACGATTGACTGCCAGGTACTGAAACTGGCTGACTTCCAGCATTCTTGGCCCAGACCAATGACGGGCCGATCAGCCTCCCATATGTCTGATTACGAGCCGGTCCATTTCATGCATGTGCAAAGAGTGCACAGCAGTGCAGGGAAACAGTTGTGCGCACACCCACACCAGTCTTTAGCATGGAAGCTTCTCAGCATGAGTGAAGGCTAAAGCAGCCAGAGCTCAGAGCCAACCACAAGCCAGCATCCTCCTGAGCAGAGGACCAAAGTACTTACGAGGAAAATTATGGAGATGAGTGAAAAAGAGAAAAGGTCAATGTCCTGTTATCTGGCGAAGCTATACTGGAAATGTTTTAAGTTCCTAACATTTGTTTTTGTTATACAAATCTGCTGTACCTGCTTTTGTTTGGTAGAGGTGGGTATATAGCAACTCATTTCCAGTTAATTATTTATACCTCTTGTAGAAGGTCTTTAACCCATCGGCAGGACGGGCATCTGCTCCTTTGTGCAAGGAGGAACAGGATGGGCACTGCCAGAGCCCTACAAAATGACCTCCAGCAGGCCACTGGTGTGAATTTCTCCAACCAAACAATCAGAAAAAGACATCATGAGGGTGGCCTGACATCCTCTATTGGGCCCTGTGCTCACTGCCCGGCAGCGTGAAATCTGAAATCTGATGCTTTTTCAAAGTGTTACTTTAATTTTTTTTGAGCAGTGTAATTCATAGAAAGAAAAATCAGAATCAGCAGGTCACAGAGGAAAAATTTAAATTTGGAACTGGAAATGAGTAAAATACGCCCCCTGTAATTTCTATTGTAATACGAAACCAAACATCTCACTTTTGTACCATAAGGAGTGACAACGGTTTAAAGTTTCATGATCTATAAATGCTCATCAGTTTGAAGATTAACGTGCACATTTGATTCCTTCTTCAGATGGTGCCGTCATCAGCAGATGTGATGATGACAGCATCATTTAGGATAATCTGATAGCCACTGCTTAAGTGTTGCTGGGATTCATTTGAGTTCGGGTTAAAAGACACGCAAAACAGTTTTTTACTGTTTATGAATCGCTTAGCCATCACCTCCAGTTTCTTTCCTTTGCAGCACATGTCCACAGGAGCTGAGGATTATTTACAGCAAATGGCGGACCTCGGTCCGGATCTGGACCGAAATGATGTCTCATGCAGACCCGAACCCAATACCAAAACAGAAATGACCACTTAAAATCTTGTTGAGTGCTTTCTGGTTTGCCGGTGCAGCTTTTGCAGTCCTTACGGTAGTGGTGAAGCGTCCAAGGAAACCCACAGACCAATCACATGCGAGTTTGGCCATACCACCAAGCTAGTTCCAGCCGGCCAGTGTTGTGCGAAATTCTGTTTCCCTGTGAAAATCTGTTTCCCTGCGTCGGGCGCGCCAACTGTCTTCACGGCGCTTCTGATCGATTTCTCGGTAAAACGACACTGTAAAAGACATGCTGGTAAATTAATTTGTTCCCATGT
>JAVDPK010002230.1:27477-45929 GCA_034780415.1 Cichlasoma orientale | reverse complement strand
ACACACACACACACACACACACACACACACACACACACACACACACACACACACACACACTCTCTCTCTCTCTCTCTATCAGAGACACAGTTAAGACAACAGCTGGAGACATTCAGTCAAATTGGTGCTTCTGGAGTAAGTGGAAGTTTCTTTGATGGAGACTGCTTGACTTCATTCCAGTACTGAAACGGAGGCTGCTTTATTCCAGTAGAGGGCGCCAAACATTGCAGGTTCCTCTCAAGCAGTGAAGTATTGGATGTGCAGGCTCTGTGGGTTAAGCAAGTAGATTGTTGGTTTGTAACAATCATGCCCCTTTAAAAAGTAAGAATCTATTTTAAGAATTTAGATTTTGTCTTGTATTTTGCATGCCGTTTATGCCAGTGTTACTGCAGCAGGGGGTGGGAGCAGGGGGCTGCAGTTTTGGGAAGACAAAATATTATGCTCAAGTATCTAATCCATAGAAGGCTCTAACCTTTAACTTTTTAAACTTTCATACTGACGTTACCATTAACCCAAACTGAAATCTCAGCTTATTAATTATGCATTAATTATGCATGCAATTAATCTGATTATGAATTTGTTTTATTTAAATGAGAAGTGGAATAGTACAGTCATCAAAAAACAAGCTAGGTTAAAGCTGTTTTACATACTCAGAAAACACATTCAGAAGTCAAAGACTCTATTTACAGGTATTGCTTTTTAAAAAAAGGTTTTTAAATGTATGCAGTTGCATGAGGATGTTTTATTTCAGACAGAAAGACAGATTGTCCTCCAATTAATTTAGGAAAATCCAACTCTCCAACTGGCTGACTAATAACTGTAGAGGTCATGGTTATTTTCAGGCGCATTTTGCATGCTAAGAGAAGAATGACAACATTGTTTCTCTTAATGAATTTCTCCTGTGGAGGCAATAATAGAGAAAGAAACGTAGATCTAACCCAGCCACCAGCTGTATGATTACGTGTGTCTGTGTGTTTGTGTGTCTGTGCGCAGACATGTGCTTGCGTGCTTGGAAAAAGGTACATTTCCATCCTTCAAGGGGACCTGGAGAGGTAAACATCATTAGGCTCAGAGAGAGGATGTTTGATGGTTGAGTATAAAGTCAGCTACAAAGCAGCTCTCACCCACCTGTTTACAGGCTTAATTAACAGGCAAACCTCAAGTTAGATGGAGGCTATGTCATCAGTTGTACCAGGTTGGGGGTCATGCTCTCATAGCTCCACTCTGGAAGAATTTAAGAGACCTTGAAGTCATAAAACAACCTCCTGGAGAACAAACCAACGTTTAGTATTGGCATCACTGTTTAACAATAATGGAACAATGTTTCAGAACACACTGGTCTTATAATCAGAGAAACAGAGGAGGTAAGCAAAACAAGAAACAGAGCGCACAAGTTTAATTGCATTTCCTTTAATTAAGAAAAAGGTCAAAATGTCTGTTTTATATGAAGTTGCAGGTATCTTCTTCATGCAGAGTAAATGGAAACAATGTCGCTCACTGTCACAATGGAGTAGAACTGACAATTTAAGTAACCTGGTTGAGAAAAACAAGCCTCAACCTCCGGACAAGGAAGTCCTTCCAGAAGCGAGTCTTGCCACTCTTGGTAAGGTCTATTTCGAAGCTTTAGCTAGATTAACGTCTTTGACCCAGTGTTTTGGGCATGGGACTTTAAATCTGTGCTCATGATTTGATTTGGGTTCTTAGATTTTTTTTATTGTTATATTTGATTTTCATGTATCTTGAGCCTTTAGTTCTCTGTTTCACTTTATGTCCACTTGAATTCTGGTTGGGGTTTATTTGGTACAGTTGTATTATTTTCCCTAGCTTTCTCCCTTGTGTTCTTCTATGCCAGGATTGACTGTGTTAGTGTCTAAGTGGTAGCCGGTGACTTCCCATTTTATTTAGGTAGTCCTTTGTCTCTTGTGCTTTGTATTCAGTTTTATTTCCTCCTTGTTACCTAGATTCTGTTCACCTGTGCCTCATTTCCCCCGTCTGTGTTCACGCCCCCTAACTGCCCTCTTGTGTCTATGTAGTGTCTTCCCCTCAGTCCTTGTCAGAGCATCTGTTTTTGTTCCTTGAGTTTTCCCCTGCCTGAATGGTTGGACATGTCCTCTTGTTATATTTCTACCATATATGACATATACACCAATACACACTCACATTCACCCTGTTTCAATACGAAATAAAAATGCATATTAACACAAATTTCCTATATTGGACTTAGATTTCTGTTTTTTTTAAAACATATTTTTAAAAGGTTCCAACAGTTTGTTCTGTTTTGATACGAATTTAAAGTTTTTTGAAGATATTCCAAGAACACAAAGTTTAAGACCTGAAGGGATTTTCATATTTAGCATCTCTGACAAACATTTTACATCTTTCCAAAAGTTCTGGATCTTTGGATATTCCCACAGACAATGAGACAACCATTAGATATTGCATTACAGAAATTGTGATGCATGTTTTGTCATGATGCAACACATAATGTCACTGAAAAAGGTACAGTAGAGAGAATACAACAGATGCTGTGGAATCACTGAACAAATCTGAAATTTAATAATGAAACACACAGTAAATTACAGCCTCCCTTTAAATGAATGCAACAATTAGCTACAAAAACCCCAAAAACAAAACCTGTCAACTCTGTCATATAAATTTGGACACACCTTCTCATCCACGCCAGAATGAATGTTCTCATTTGCCAAACATCTTGGAAAGAACCTTCAGGCATGGCAAATCAGAGCCTGACACTGGTCTGCTGTGATGTCATTGCATGCCTTATCCACGGCCTGGAGAAGGGTCATGTGTTAATGCAGACGCCTACCGTACACTTTCCACCTCCATGTGGTTGAGGAATGCAAGAGTATCAGGGCAAGTGCACAGTGGTGAATTGTGGATGGGCCTGAAGCTATTGCCCACACTGGCTGAGCTTGGTGGAACGTGACATTGTCCCACATAATAACAGAGGTCACACCAACAGAGTGTGACCTCTGTTAACATTTTGATGTTGTGTCTTTTTTGAACTACAGATTTCTGTTCAGTGAACAAATCATCTTTGGTTTATGTGCGCTGTATCCATGCAACTGGAGAAACTGTTAGAGTTTTGAAAAGTGACATTTCGGTTCTGAAAAAGCGGACTACAAAAAATTTATTTCTCAGAGGTATAATTCTGCCAACCAGGTCAATGTGGGCTCAATCAAAAATTACTTGATTCTTAGATATTTATACATCGCACAACTTCTGTACAACCAGTCCTGTAGCAGCTCTAAAACGTCTGGGAAGAGAAAACCAGGTGAAGATGAGCCACAAAAATCATTGCTGTGAGCTAAGATTGCACCTAATGACCTGCTATTATACATACCTGGTGTTTAGCAACTTTTGTTCAGGTTAAAGGTCACAGACATTCTCATGTATACATATGTTTTATGGCATTCCTCAGAGCTTTGTTTTATTTCTTCTTTCTCTAGTTTGTCCTATCATTAAGTCTCAAAATTATTGATATTTCAAAATTGTTTAGTGGCAATTTCCATTTGGCGAGAGAGAGACTGATTCAGAAAAAACAAAATGAGAACTTTTATGATTCAAAACAATGTTCATAGTGAAAAGCCACGATTGCCCTGGGAGTGCATCCATTCTTTTTATAACTGATCCCAAATTTCACAGCAGTGTTTCTCTCATCCAAAAGATGTCAAACAGCACCAACAGTAACCGGTGAACTGTGCTTTTTCTAAACACGGTCATGCTGTTTGCAGCTTACAGCATATGTTGCAAACAACACGAGGGAGAAAGTGAAGTCATTCTGCCAGGTTGGTTAAAAAAAACAGTGAAAGGACACCAAACTCTCACCACCACTTTTGAACTACAGATATAGACAGAAAAGAGCTCTCGCGCCCTGGTGCCTTTGATAAACATTCCTCAAGCAGGAATACAAAGTAAGTTTGTTCTGTTTCAAGACACGGATATATGTGTGCAACAGGATGGAGTATCTGGCATTTACTCAAAACAAACTGCACTGCGTGTGAATTTATGTGCTTTTAACTGGACAATAGAGAAGATGGTTTGGCTCCATGGGGAATACTTAGTAGGCTTAGTCTTGGTCTTAAAATACAGAATATTTCACTATGTAATTATTGTGTTGTCATGTATTTTTCATATTTATGGCAATCTTTTTTAATAACTGGAAACCAGAAAATCTCCAACTGAAAATCTGGAATCCAGAAGACACCCAGATTCCATCGCTGCTTGTCATGTTAAATGTGCACACATTGTTCTTTTTAGGTCTGATTCCCAAATGACCCTAATTTTGTTTGCATTTTGCCAATAGTTTAAAATAAAAATGCATCCTCGCTGATCGTAAATCTCCCCATCCGTCGCATGTTTTCACTTAATCACTCTGTGATATGTGCCTCAACAGCTGCCAGGACTCCAGAATTCATAGTTGTGATATTAAACATTAAACGATTGGCACCGATCGCTCCCTTTGATAACCTCCACTTAGTCATTCACAATTAATCTTGCGAGCCTTACTTCATCCCATCTGCCCTCGGCCTTGTCCTTTTGCTTCACAGGTCAGGACGTGCACAGCTGCCTCGCTGCACCTCAGCTTTCATTGTCTTCCACTGACATCACAGAATTACTCACAGCAACACATCTTTCATCATCATTTCGGTAATGATTATCATTATCATACTGCCATTAAGTTCTCTGCAACTGCATCATATTTGGCTGAATTCCTTCCCAGTCTTGAGAACAGGGATAGCAGGAGGAAAATCAAGGTTTGGGAGGCACTGAGGTATGCAGGGTGTCGGAGGAAGGAGTAAAGAGAGGTGCCGGGGCTGGGGGTGCATATATTAGAGGCCAGTGGGAAAATGCTGTAGTTGAATGCTGCCAAGTACTGTATCTCAGGAGCAACATATGTCACTGTGGTCACATAGTATAGTACTTGGCCTTTCCTTATCATTATCGTGTAAATACTAATTAACTTTATTGTCATCTGATTATCGGCTCACAGCAGACATACCACCAGCTGCTATTTTGATTCTTTTTCCACCACCTCACTTGCCCTTTTGAGTTCTGAAGTTGTTAGAAGAAATTACACACCACGTTTTCCA
The DNA here is from genome assembly GCA_034780415.1 of Cichlasoma orientale. Taxonomy (NCBI): domain Eukaryota; kingdom Metazoa; phylum Chordata; class Actinopteri; order Cichliformes; family Cichlidae; genus Cichlasoma; species Cichlasoma orientale. The sequence continues at coordinate 40,818 of JAVDPK010002230.1, read as the reverse complement.
CTTTATCTCACGTTACAAGCTCTTTGTACAAGCAGGTAATGACTGTTGTTTAACCAGAGGGCTGCACTGACCACTCTGCGAGACAGGAACGGTCGCCCCAAAGCAGAACTCTTATCAAGCATCAGCAACAACAGCCTGGAATGTGTCGAAACGGTTACAGACCTCTTACATTGTTTTCATAGCACTGATATATGTTGGCTAGAGGGTGGGGCTGCTGGATCTCTGAACTAAATGTTGAGTGTTTCTTCCACATGTTATATGAACACACACTCACCAGACACTTTGTTAGGTACACCTTGATAGTACCACGCTTTTTGGCTTCAGAACAGTTTTAATTCTTTGAGGCACAGATTCAGCAAGGTGCTGGAAACATTCCTCTGAGATTTTGGTCCATATTGACATGATAGCATCACACAGTTGCTGCACATCTATTATGTGAATCTCCCATCCCACCACATCCCATTATCATGTTCAAGAAGCCAGTTTGAGATGATCTGAGCTGTGTGATGTGGTGCGTTATCCTGCTAGAAGCAGACATGGGTACATTGTCATCATAAAGGGATGAACATGTTCATCATAAAGGGATGAACATGGTCAGCAACAATACTCAGCTAGGCTGTGGTGTTTAAACAATGCTTAGTCGGTATTATGAATGCCAAGAAACGATCCCTCACATCATCATTATATTGCCATCATCAGCCTGAACTACTCATACAAGGCAGCAAGGATCCACGCTTTCATGTTTATTATGCCAAATTCTGACCCTGCCATCAAAATGCTGCAGCAGATTCATCAAATCAGGCAATACTTTTTCCCAATGTTCTATTATCAATTTTGGTGACGCCGTGCAAATTGTAGCCTCAGTGCCTGAGGTGGCACCTGGTGTGATCTTCTTCTGTCGGCTATTTGCTTTAAGGTTGGATGTTTTATGCATTCAGAGATGCTCTTCTGCATACCTTGGTTGTAACAAGTGGATATTTAAGTTACTGTTGCCTTCCTATCAGCTTGAAGCAGTCTGGTCATTCTCCTCTGACCTCTGGGATCAACAAAACATTTTCACCCAGTGAACTGCTGCTCACTGGATATTTTCTCTTTTACCGACCACTCTCTATAAACCCTAGAGATGGTTTTGTGAGAAAATTCCAGTAGATCAGCAGTTTAATACCCAGACCAGCCCATCTAGCACCAACAACCACGGCACGTTTAAAGTCACTTAAATCACCTTTCTTCTCCATTCTGGCGCTCAGCTTGAACTTCAGGAGGTCGTCTTGACCATGTCTACATGCCTAATGCACTGAGGTGCTGGCATGTGATTGGCAGATTAGATATTTGTATTAGCAAGCAGTTGAACAGGTGTATCCAACAAAGTGGTCAGAGAGTGAAGAGGAATAGATTGCTTATACATGAACAAAAATACACTTTGAATAAACATTATCCAAATTTATACAGAGTGCTGAGTGTAGCTTTAAAAACAGGAAACTTTTAACCAGTCTCAGAGTGCACAATGAAACTGAACTCTTGGCATCACGTGGAACTTAGCAGCACATAAGAAGCTAAAAAGCTGAAGTTTAAACATATTTAGCACATGTCTTTAAACTGCATGCCAGCGAACCGAGAAAGATTTTCATGTTATTGTCAAGATTTTTTTTTTAAACCTTCCATAAAAGCTGTTTTCTTTTCTAGGTTTCCTCCCATTACATACACAGCTTCCAGCTTTTAAACAAAATAACGTATGTGGCAGTTGTGCTTTCCAGCTATTTTCCACCAATTTCCAACCAGACCGCTGACAGTTACGCAGCTATTGCTAGCTCATCGGTTCAAATACACATCATGTTTTTATCATCTCAGCAATCTGAACAATTGTGACACATTGTCAAAATATAGTCAAACTATATCTAAACAACTTAAATAGCAGTAAATATCAATTTAATAGAAATAATGATGTTAGCTGGAGCGTTTCATGAAATATCAGTGCATGCCATTCCCACAGAACTGATCCTGATATATTTGAGACAGAAACAGATAGAAACACAGCCAACAGCTTTAAGTAAATCACTATTAAGAGACAGTAATTTATGTTGGATGGTTAACATGCGGTTTGGTCGGAGCTACAAATGTTATCTGTGATGCTCTGTAAATCTGTGCAGTAAGTGAATTTTGGCACTGACATTTCTTTCCATTGTGAAATTGAACTGTACGTCATCTCGTGTAAAAGTCCAACTGCATACATGAACAGCATATGTTACATTTCAATCTGAACACCACCACAGCAGTATATGAGCCCACAGCTGTGTGTTGCACAGCTGGCCATTTCCTTGAACTTGCCTGCGATCTCTGCTGAGGTCTTGTGTCAACAAAGCTAGGGATTTTTTTTTTTAAACACTGTAAAACCTCACACCTCCCAGAGAAAGCCCCGCACTTGGAAATGACTCTTCCTCGCTGAGGTCTCTCCTTGTGTTTTATTTCGTTAACCTACCCTTGTTTTGTGTATCTCTTTGACCAACGTCTTTGTTATCATTCAAATATACGTTACTGGATTAAACCTGCAATAGGAGATGTATTGGCCACTTGTGGGCAGCAGAAACAAGCTCAGAGCTCAACATTTTTTTCCATTTAAAGGGACAGTTCACACCAACATCACACATACATGGTTTTCTTCTTGCCTGGTGTGTTACTGATCAATCAAAACTTTTTGCTCGTGTCACGTTGCACTGTTTTGGAGATATAGGATGTAGCGATATGTTCCTTCTCTTGAAACTACACGGTTCTTGTTTTGTGGAGCTTTCTTAGCTTATTAGTTTATTTATTTATTTTGAGATCACACTCTCTTACCAGAAATCCAACCATCCATCCATCCATAAATCCATCCATGCCACTAAAGTTCACCTATTGCGCTAATTTTCAGCTCTATATTTTTATTCTTGGACTCCACTAAAGTAGGTTTTACTTATTTCTATACTGCACCTTGGTCCAGGCCCTCCGTTTATCTACTGCCCAAAACAAGCTGTACTAGTTCCTCTCCCTTTAAAGGCCACCCCCTAGATGGATACTGGCACTACAAGCCAACATGTTTTGATTTTGGGGTGAACTGTCCCTTTAAGCACATATGGCAAAGTTGTCAGCAAGCAGTTGCTTATTTACACATCAAGCAGCAGCATTAGCATTCAGATGGTCACACAGTGGATGCCATTTCAGCATTTGATCTCTTCAAGCTCTGTGTTTTTCTTAATCTCTGCCAGCTGCTGAATAATATATCTGACTCTTTAGTTGCTGAAAGCGCCACTATGGTACTGCTGTTTGCACGAGTATTGCCTTTTGATATACTGCTATGTTAAAAAACAACAAATAAAGTTGCATAAGTTTATCCTCCTTTTCTTTGCATGCACCAATTTTAGCTTCTTGTCACATTTCCCCTTTCCTTGCTCCTCTCTCCTAGGCTCCTGACCCCTGCTGGGTATGAAACTTGACTGAGCCGAGTCAGGAATTTGCCCTATATCACTGGAGCTGGGGCCCGTTGGAGCTGTAAATTGCATGATCAGTATGTAGGTATAATGAAGATGGACGGGCTGGAGAGAGCGCTGACAGTAGGAGTCACATTCCTCAGGCTGGTCCTTCAATTATGCTGATCTCACTCACACATCCCCACATGCTTATATCACTATACTAAGCTTAATCCTAATTTAAACAGAATCCTATTTGAGCTGTATGTTGATACCACAAACCTTTCCCAAATTTACTAACAGCTTTCCCCCTTCCCCATCTACAAAAAAAAGGCACACAAACATACTTCAGGATGCCGTGTTTGTGTTAGCAACATGACCATGTGTGGACCCCGAAAAAGGGAAAGGGGCCGATGCTCTTTTCATACTTTGCTGATTCTTGATCTGGTGGCAAATGTGAAGCCAAAACACGACCCTGCTTTTGACAAGCGTGTGCTCATACTCGCTATCCGTTAATTGGCTCTCAGTATCCGCGCAGCGCCTACATGTGGAGTTTTATTTGGTGACGCAAAATAGAGTAAAGTTTGCTAATCAAGTCAAATACTGCGCTGCTGTGGTGCCGGCTTTCAAATATCTGCAGAACAATCAAACCACCGGCTTTCAAGTAGTACCAGATGCGGACGGCCATGTTGCAGTATAGAAAGCCTTACACTCATTTCCTCACCAAGACCACACACACACACACACACACACACACACACACACACACCTCCACTGACATATCTCTGCTTCTTTTACTTCTGATTAACTTTACAGGAAATCTCTTTATTCAGCAAATATATTATATGCGTTTTTCACAGCTTTAGAAAAGCAAGAATTCAAAGAACCACAAAAATGATGAACTGGCAGCTGAGCGACCTCACAGGCTCTCTCAAGAGTTCAACGAGTCTATTACTGACACAACCAGACACACAAAGCACCAAATATTGACTCTTTCAGACCCCGTCTTTCTTTAGTGCTGGACTGGCAGAGCAAACAGCTGTACTGCCACAACATTGTCTTTCATCCTAACAACCCCTTATGTCCCATCCCCAGGCCACTGTCTGCTTGCACACCAACAGCACTGCTTTCTCCATGTGGGGGGCCCGGATCACTTCAAAGTGCCCCACGTTGGAGCTCTGGTGGGGTGACAAACAGCTATAGTCCAGCTGAGCAGGATCACACTTGTCAGCACAAAGGAAACACATGTTGGAGAGTGGCTGTGGTTAGAGTGGCTACTTCTGGTTTGGACCAAGCGAGTCACTGAAAAAGAGCGCATTTTCACGCACACAAAAACAAAGATAAGTGTAAGTAATGCGATTAAGGCAGAGCGTGCATTTATGGGAGTGCATGCAGCTTTTTCCAGCTTTAAAGGCGGAAAAGAGAAACTGGGTTTGGCAGTTATCCAAATGCAAATTCACAGACAATGGGAAAAATATACTCTTGTGACAGCTGAGTAAAGCACGAGCAGCATCCTCACTGGGCTAAAAAAATAAATGAATAAAACTTTTAGAAAAGCCAACCCGGGGCTGTAGTTTGTGTTGAGGCTAGCTCCAAGAGCGACGCCACCTTTACAGCAGACGTATGTCATCGTGTTTAAAGGCTAGCAAGAAGAAAAAATAACAATGATAAAACAATATTATTAAAAACTCTTCTGTATAGCCACTGCTTTAGAAGCGTGGCACCTTTAAGTTGGTGTTGTACAGTAGATAGATCTCATTTACAAGAAGTACATTATAATACAGGATATGCCAGATTATATATATCTATAAACACACACATGTACAAAAACACTTACATATACTGTTAGGTCCATAAATATTTGATGACAGTTTACTCAGATAAAATCTCCAGAGTTGATTCCAAATACTGCACTTGCGTCTGGTAGCTGTTCACCGGAACTCTCAATATGAGGTCCAAAGAGATGTCAGTGCTAATGAAGAAGGTCATCATTAAGCTGGAAAACCAAAATAAATCTACCACAGAGATAGCAACAACTCAACAACCTGATATATTCTCAAGAAGAAGAAAGACATTGGCCAGTTCAGCGACAGAAAAAGGCTGCTGTTGCTGCCAGCTTTTTGGTGGTGCCTTGGTGAAAGACCACAAAAGAAAGCTACTGGATGATTGCAGAGTTCTTTCCTCGTGTTGCAAAAACCCCATCACAACATCTAGCCAAGAACACTCTCGAAGAGGTAGGTGTGCCTTAATGAATGAATGTTTGAATGGCGTTTTTCCCTGTTATGTATTCAAAAATGGGATATCAGAGGTAAAAAATTCTTGTGAGTGTGTATTTGAATGTAAATTACACAAAATATCAATATGTTTGTTTAAAATAAGTGTCGAGCTCATTTCACGTTGTGGACCTAAGTGGGCCAGAACAGTGAAACTACTGCTTAAAAACGTTCTTTTAAAAAAAATCCTCTAAATTGTTCCCCTTTCTCTCATTATAAAGAAGTTTAACTACACATTTAATCCCTGAGATGTCTGAAGAAAATTAAGTGTCATTTCAACAATATGTCTCACTTTTTCCACATTATACAGAAATGCTGTGGTGCTAAGTCCCTAATCCCTTCAGCGTGGCTCTGTGGGCTTACACTTTAAGAAATGGAAAAAAGACTGCACAGAAAAGCACTCGCAGCTCATTATCTGTACTTTGTCCTGTCATTATAAAACATAGTTTTGCTTTGTTAATTAATAGAAAATATTTTTTTTTTCCCTTTTTTCTTTTTCTCTCTTTTTTTCTTTTTCTTTTTTTTTTACTGTTGGTCCACTGTAAATAAAAAAACAGAAATTTCTATAGTACATAGTGGAAAAAAAAACAAGAACTTTTTAAAAACATAATGCTAACAATACAAAAACTCAAATTCTCTCATTTAATTGTTTCATTACTTTAGCATAGTATGAATGACAGTGCAGGATGTATGTGTCAGGCTATAAAAGTGATAAAAACGCAGTTAAAAGTCTAAAATTTCTCCATCCATCCATCCATCCATCCATCCATCCATCCATCCCCTTCTGCTTATCCAGGGCTGGGTTGCGGAGGCAGCAGCCTAAGCAGAGAAATCCAGACCTCCCTCTCCCCAGCCACCTCCTTCAGCTTATCTGGGGGGGACACAGAGGCGTTCCCAGGCCAGCCGAGGGACATAATTTCTCCAGCATATCTTCGGTCTACCCTGGACCCTCCTCCCAGTAGGAAATGCCTTGAACACCTCACCCAGGAGATGCTCAGGAGGCATCTTAGTCAGATGCCTGAACTACCTCAACTGGCTCCTTTCGATGTGGAGGAGCAGTGGCTCTACTCTGAGCTCCTCTTGAATAAACTTATCTCCAAGGGAGAAGCCAGTCACCCTTTGGAGAAAGCTCATTTCTGCCACTTGTATCCACGATCTCGTTCTTTCAGTCACTACCCAAAGCTTGTGACCATAGGTGAGGGTAGGGACGTAGATCAAGTGGTAAAATGAAAGCTTCGCTTTTACACTCAGTTCTCTCTTCACTATGATGGACCATGTAACATCTGCATCACTGCAGCTGCGGTCCCAATCCATCTTTCAATCTCTCGCTTCCCTCCTCCCTCACCCGTCAACAAGAACCGATACCTTACAAAACATTCTCTGCGAATCACCACCTTATTGTCATGGAGGGGTTTGTTGCTCCTTTTCCACTGACACAGTGCTGGTGCCAAGTGCTTGAACCGTTCAGCGCTTTTGCCATTGAGAACTCACTCCGTGTTCGGCCAAAAAATGGGTTCCGTTCCAGCTCCGTAAACTAGCTGGTCTGGAACCAAGTAACATGTGATGCAAGTGGCAGAAGGACTCTGCCATCTTGACATAACGTTTTCTACTGCTATTTCACTGCAAGGTGTGCATTACATGAGAAAAGTGATGCGATTTTCATGCGCTCTGTGTTTACCTTGTGCTGCACACAGCTGTTGCAGTAGTTTTGATTGGACTGTAAAATATGTTTGCAGCACAAAAAATAAGGTTTGCAAAAGGGGAGTGTGTTCTGCCATGTTCGTGCCCTTTGGCTTCCGTTTCCAGACGAGGAGCCGCCCACAATCATACGTAAAGGATCAGCTTGCAAAGCAGTGGAAACACAGGCTCGTTCTTAAGCTGATTCTTTGGATGGAGACCCTGGTGGACCGATCCCCCGGCTATCAAGGCTTACTATTGGGATATGGAAGTATCCAAATTTTCTCCTTTGCAATTTTAACATTTTCCAAAGCTGTCCAGTGGGATGGATTGAACCCTTTGATGGGCTGGTTTTGGCCCCCAGGTCTTGTTTTTGACACCACTGCTTTAAAATATAGTTGTCAATCACAGCAATTAGGAAAACAGATAATTAGGGAAAAAGACATAAATGGGTCAATTTGTCGCTCCAAACAACAAAAAAGAAGAAGAAAACAGATCTCCCATCTTCAACGTGCTGTGAGGCAACAGTGAAACTCCTGAATGAACGTATAGAAATTAGAAAGAGAATTTAGATAAATAGCTTCCAAAACACTGTGTATATGAGTCAGGCATCCGGAGACGACAGAAATGGGAAGTACTCTCAGGATATAGTAAACACAGCTGGTCACCTGATGCTTTCAGCCCAAGCCAAGCTACCTTCGACTGCGCCCTTAGTCACAAGGGCTTGCCACAGTGGACAGTGCTGTATGTTTGATTTGGCAGATTTTTACACCTTTCCTGACACAACCCCAAAGGGATCTGTGTCTCCTCCAGTGATCAAACTGGGAACTTTTGCTTGTTAGGTGAATGTGTAAACCATTACACTGTGGTTCCATTACTAACCTTTGGAAATACAATAGTGCCCATGTAGCCTTGTATTGGATTTTGTGTGAGTGAATGCAAACACCGTGTATGTGACGCCACCATGTGTCTAAATTAGCAGTTCAGAGTGTGAAAATCAACTCATCATCTCTTTAGACCCCCCTCCCCCTCCCCTTTTTTATTTGCTTTGTATAAAGTGCTTGGGTGGTCCATTGATACGCAGCTTTAGTGGGCCTCACATGTCTTACAGTAATGAAAGTTTGACACTAAACAAATGTTTTGCAGACAGTCACAGGGTACAACAGGATTGGTTTGTGTTGATCTAGGGTCAGGCCTTCAGTTTCCCATAAAGAGGATAAGAGAGGCATTTTCATGAATTGTTTTATCAGAACGTATACAGTATATGTTTTTCTTTCTTTTGCTGTTGCACAGTGTTGACATATTTCTATCAGTTCCTTACCCACACCCCATTCTTTGTTTTTGCTTGTTTCTTCTGTGCACAGGCATACAATAAAGTTTGTCCAACTGCTCCTTTGTCTTCAACTCTGATTCCCAGTGAAAACATTTTCCAAAAATAAGACACAGCCACAAGATAACAGAAGGACCAGCTGGATGGAAGGAATGCTGATGGACAGGTAGTTTTAAGAGGCGTTTCCAAGTATCTTGGTGGGTTTTTTTCCCCAAATGATCATTGCCATGTAGGAGGCTGGTTGTACCTTGGATGTCCTGTTTTCTCATTTGTCCAGTACACCTGCTCTCTAGAGTAAAGAGTTCATGGGGGCTTCACACTCATAAAAGGATTTTTGTGGCTTTTCCAACCCATAAATTGACAACACAGGAACACACACTTGGTATTCTGTGGTATGTGCATATGTTTGTGCACGCATACAATGTAGGGCACGCACACATGGACAAATGGATGTACAGATGCTTGCTACTGTGTTATTATGTTAAGAAAAAGCAAGCTAAAGCAGACAGATTCAAAATAACTCTGGTTCAAATTACTTAAAAGAAATTCTTAAAGAAACTGAAACACATTTATCTAGTGTCCTGTATCCAGATGGAGCAAATTATTCAGTGAGGCTTGTTTGTGTTTTAACAAGGATTGAATTCATGGCTTAAGCTTCCTGTTCCATTTTTTTAAAATATGAAGATCCATTGTGATCTCACTAGCACTCTCACATACCTCTTTTTAATCTTAGGTGGGTCCTTCAAAGCGCTTTGCAGGACCGAAGGAGCGTCCAGCCACTCGGAACAACTTGGGGTTCCTGCAGTAAGTGCTCAGCCTCTCTACCAACCTGAAGTGCTCAGCATGGTAATGCTTTGGTATTCTGTAGGTGTCACGCAGAGATCGGAAAACCCAGGTAAACATGTTTTAGCTGTTTACTGTCACCTCGGGGGAGTGTCGAGTATGTCAAACAGTCAGCAATGTTGGCTGCTTCTGTTTTGTTTAAGACAGAAGATAGTAATAGTGCTAAAAACAAACACCCCCCATCTGCCACTGTTTGAGCTTCTCACTGTACTTTTTGATCTCTGATGTTTTTTCATGCTTTACCCATGTCCTGGTGAAATCTGCTGTGGCTTCCTTTCCTCTTCAACCCAACTTAACTAAGGCCCTGTTTACACGAGGACGTTTTCAGGACATTTTCAGATGCAAACGATAACGTTTTGATGCGTTTCGGCCTCCGTTTACACGAGAACGGCCTGAAAATGATACTTTTTGAAAACAGGGGTACTGGCACATGCACACTATGCTTGCAACTCCTATATCCACACCGCCAACTTGTGGCCTGGCAATGGTAACAACAGCGTTTTCAACGTCTTTTGTTTTTGAAATGCTTCCGTGTGAGCACATTTCTTTTCGAGGGGAAAAAAAAAGGAGGTAAAATTACACCATTTCCACTGAAAACAGTCTCGTGTAAATGGGGTCTATTTAACAATCGGCACCACCATAAACATCAGGCTCCTGGTTATTTTGTTTGTTTGTTTTTTATTTTGTTAGTTTGTATTTTTTCCCTGAAAACTGCATGCGAGCTTGTCTTTGTAACCTTCCAATCCTTCTTTCTGCTAATCTTTCTAATAGCTGTCTGACTGTGTTGTTAATGACAACACTTTGGACATCACAACAGAAACAATCTGGGCAATCTGGGCGGGGCATGAGTCACTGCTCTTAAATGGAAATCTTTGCATCATTTGTGTAATTCTTCTTATTGCTAATGTTATTGCTATAGAGTCTTGCCAGAAGTACTAATTGTGGTCATGTTGTGTAAAATCATTTCTGGAAGACGTAGATAACAAGTAAATAAAGAAGGAGACAGAAGAAAAAGCTGTATTATAACATCATGGTGAGTAAGTTGTGGGAATTATAATATAACTTTTTCAAACTTCAACATGCATTTAAGTCTTTTTAAATGCAAGACGTCAGTAATTTTATCTGCATGCGCAAATTACTACTCCACCAGAATTGAGATGACAAGTTTATGGCATGCTGAAGTGCAAACATTTCAGGAAGAGGGAAGGATTACATGTCAAAGCTGTTACACTGAGGTTCTATTCAACAGATGGCTTCAGAACCCAGACACCATTTCTTATTGTGCTGCAGCCCTTCCCCCAATACAAGAGCCAACAAGAGGGGGAGAAGGAGGACTAATGTTCATTTTTCACCATTTTCCTTTTTAACTTGGTGGCATAAATCATTTGGGAGGACCACACCTCAATATGAAATGCTCTATGCTGACCACAGAGGCTGGGTTTGGGGGAAATTCTTGGAAGGGTTTATTAAAAAGCCATTCACTTTGAATAGCATTACAGTGAAACTGCTTACATCAAATCCCGAATCACTGCAGTAAATGCAGGAAACTTTAAACAACAAATACTTCAATACCAAAAAGAAAAACGTGAATCTTCACAACAGGAGGTTAAGATTAGATGAGACAATCAATACAACTCTCATATCTGACATCGGTCAGTTAAATAATGGCTCGTCACACTACAATAAGACTAGGACCGACCCTCCTTGCGATTGGGAAAAAAAAAATCAGTGGTTAATTGGTGATTGCATTGACTTTTATAAACATTTATTTTTTATTTTGCTGCAGAAGAATATTTGCAATTGGTTGCAGTGTCCAACTAGTCACACAGAGGTTGCACATGCAACAACTCCAACCTCTACGCTACTGCTTTTGATTACAAGGCCATTTGCACAGGTTGCCTGGTGGGAGGCAGTCTGCCTCCAAGCAGTCGTGGTCCTCTCGGACAGATTGGTAAAGCTCTGGAGAAAACTACCTACTCATTTCAAAATGCAGATACAAGCTGCAATCCACCTGAGTCAGTCTGTGTGCGCGCAACTCGTCTGTGACATATTCCTATATAAAACCAAGGTTGCAAAGTGTCATTTTGCAGTTAAATTGCTGTCCTGTAGCAACTCTCATTATTTGTGGAGGAATTTCAGTTTGAAGTTCTGGCTGGACTCTGAATGTAAGTAGTTAATGTGAATTTCTGTGTATTTAGATGGCAGCAGATTTGTGATTTTTGCTGATTTATCTCAGTGAATCACAGTATTGTTACAGATTGCATGTTGCACTAAAATCAGGTCGAAGACAACAACTGACTGCAAGTGGTCACAGGTCTGGTCCCCACCTTTGAAGCTACTGTTTCAAAAGCAACAATATTGCCAGTTCATGGCACAAGTTTTGCAATAATTTTGTTTGTCTCCAACCAACGTTTTCCCTAGCATGACTGTAGCATAGGCACCAGTGGACCATCCAAGAAGTCTGTGCTTTGCTTGTTTTGGAGAGTGAAACCTTACTAACCAAGGTAGCTAGTGTCAGCTGACAACTTAGCATTCCACTGTCTCTTTTCTAAATATGGTCAATTTAAAAAAAAAAGAAAAAAAAAAAAGAAACATGATTGTAATGTTCAAAATTGGCCAAGGCTTCAAAACATTACTCTACAAAATAGTTGGTGACAAGTTTTCCTCATTTTTTCAGTTTGTTTTCTAAGCTAAATCTTACTGACTGCAGCCTTATATTTAAAAGCCAGCAGTGTCAATCGTGTTATTTAACTAGAGCAGGAAAGCAAATGTGTATTTTCACAGTATCCTGCTCTTACTTGAATCTGAGTTAAGCTGATTATACTACAGATTCTTAGAAAAAATTTTTTTTATCCCTTTCCCTACTGTTCATTTCAAAGTTACAGTGTTAAAAATTTCACTGCTAGATGTCAGTAGATTTCACGTTGCAAAAGGAGTTCTGTTTTCGTATCCCTCCCAATTCAGGTGCATAATCCTTGCTACAGTGGCTGCTATAAGACATGTTTTAGTCAGCCAAGAGAGACCAAAAACATCAAATTTAGACTGTATCCCATAACGGCTGAAGCTGGTCTGCTTGTTTCTACTACTGTTTATGTAAAAAATACATGTTTGTACACAGTATATTTGAAAATATTTCAATAATATCAACACTTAGCAATAAACCAGGAAATAAAAAATGGATATGGTCAATTAAACATTTTGTGGTATTTTATGTTTTCACCCCCTATTCAACTCAAAGTCCGGCCACCATTCATCTGTAGGGAGTGTACTCAGATAGCAAAGTGGCTCTGGACCTGATCCACCTTGGGGTCTTTGCTTTCCTGTCAGTCCACTGTTTACCTCAAGAAGTGTTCACCTCTATTTACTCTGAAGGAGGGTGTAAAAGTTTGTGAAAGGAACCTGATATTGTCACGGTTTAGCTGCGTCGCAGGAAGGGAAGGACCTCAAAGCAGCATTTATTTGTTGGAGGCTCACAAGTCACAAAAACAAATAACTAAATCTCAACAAGGGCAGGAACAAAAACACAAGAAAGCCTGGGAGAAACTAAGGGGGACAAAACACTAAATGGGGAACCACAGCTAAGGGGGAATGCAGACAATAACGCAACAAAGAACGGTGAAAAACTGAGGGCTTAAATACACACACTAGGTAATCAGGGCAAGTGGAAACAGCAGGGAACAACAGGTGAAACAAATGAAACTAATCTCTTTCTTTCTTTCTTTCTTTCTTTCTTTCTTTCTTTCTTTCTTTCTTTCTTTCTTTCTTTCTTTCTTTCTTT
>JAVDPK010002230.1:0-24823 GCA_034780415.1 Cichlasoma orientale | reverse complement strand
TATCTATCTATCTATCTATCTATCTATCTATCTATCTATCTATCTATCTATCTATCTATCTATCTATCTATCTTATTTTGAATGAGTTTGCATTTTTTGTGTGTCTTTCAGTGTGTGTCATGCAATAATCATATTATTATCCAGGCACGGAAAAAAAACCCCACAGCTTGTGAGACCACAAGCTCCCCTACTGGGATCATCCCACAGACTGCAACCACAAACCCCAAAATCATGATGACACCAACCTTTTAACCCAGACATCATCCTCTAAAACCCTCAGCCCCACCCTACCACACAAACACATATTGCATGTACACACAGATACACCCGCACACACCTCCATGCTCCCATGACCCCAAGGTTACCCTTCACTATGACGCACCAGGAGCTCAAGAGTCAGCTTGTGATATTTACACATTAAAAAAAAATAAATGCAAGATGCAAATTGATATTCTGATATTCTTTCACTGTGTGAAGGCTTTGACTTTCGAGCAAAGCTATTTAAACTTGGACAGAATAAAAAGTACTTAAAATAGAGCAATCAGAGCAGTCACGATCCTGCAGTGTTTTTCATGCAAATTCAAGGAACTTACTGTAAACACTGGAGCTTTACTCGTTTCATCTTGTATAATACATGTGTAAACACTTCATTAGGTCTAATATTTCTTGTCTTAGTGTTATCAAATGCTGTGCCAGTGTAAGCAATACACAAGGTCTGCTGACAGCTTAGTTCTTACTATCAACACTGAGCTAACACTAGCCTGAAGCATAATTCCAGCGGGTCTCCAGGGGCTCTTCGCATGTCCCTATTTTTTGCCTCTTCATCTCCTCTCTCATCCCTTCTGTGACCCAGAAATCAACCTGAGCACACAATATGCATTAGAACATGTATCTCAAAGAGAGAGACACCAGGAGGCCTGCTGGTGGACAGGTATACCCTTCGGAGAAGCCGCTTCACCTGTGATGAATGGAAGGGGTGTGGCACAGAGCCCTGTTGCACATATTTGTGGCATATTATGCCTCATTTAAATTGAATTTAAATATGTAAACTGCCGTGAACACTGTGACATTTATCTGACAGGTGTCATAACAAACTGCTGCAGCTCTGCCACGCGTACCATTTAACCGATGCTTTCAAATGACAGCTCTGTAGCAAAGGGCGTCTCATTTACTTAAATACCGGTTGCCTTGATTCTCTTTGTTGCCTCCTCAGCTCATATCCAAGGTAGGAGGAACTGAGACTCAAAGAGATGAAGCGAGGACAGGTATGCAGGATGTTACAGCTGAGAGAAGACATACACTCAGCCTGCGTATGTACCGATGTGCGATTTAAAAAAAAATGGCTACATGTCAGACACATGACAGATTCAAACGGTTCATAAAAGCCCAAGTTTTCTGTGTATTTTTGTCATCTTACATCTTTTCTTGCATGGACAAGCCTGTGATCAAAATATCTTCTCAATATTTGTCCAAGCTCTTCCTCAGGACACTTGGCAAGTGAAAGGTCACTGGTTCAACTCCAGCCAGAGACACGAATCCCCTATGGGGTTCCGTCAGGAAACTCTGCCAAATTAAACATGCGGAGTGACCATTTGTAACAAGGGAGCAGCTGAAAATAGAAGCAGCCTTCCTCAGGCCATACAATGCTGTGAAAAAGCCCCCCCCCCTTCTTCTTTTTTGTTTTGCATATCTGGCACACGTACATGTTTCAGATCAAATTTTAATATCATCAACCATCAGTTTGTTCCCTGAAGCTCAAGAACACTTGGATTATGCAGCAGGACAATAATCTGAAACACACCAGGAAGTTCACCTCTGAGTGGCTCAACTCCCCCCCCCCTAAAAAAACAAAGCGTAGGTTTTAGAGTGGCCTAATCAAAGCCCAGGCCTAAATCCAATTGAGATGCTTTGGTATGACCTTAATAAGGCCATTCATGCTCAAAAACCCTCCAATGTGGCTGAATTAAGACAGTTCTGCAAAGAAGAGTGGGCCAAAATTCCTCCACAGTGATGTGGAAGACTCATTGCAGTTATTGCAAACGCTTGATTGCAGTTCTTGCTGCCAAGCGTGGCACAGCCAGTAATTAGGTTTGGGGGGCAATTAAGTTTTTACACAGGGCCAGGTAGGTTCCGTTAGCCTTTTTCCCCCTTAATAAATGTAATCGTCATTCCAAAGCTGCATTTTGTAATTCCTCAGGTCATTTTTGTCTAATACTAAAATTTCGGAAACACGTAAGCGTGACCAATATGCAAAAAACTACGAAATCACGAAGGGAGCAAAAACTTTCAAGGCACTGTCTATGCATTGCAGCTGTGCAAACCTCTGTATAGAATGAATAATGACTGTTAACTGTTGTTTTAGATCATGTTTTAGATCATAATGGCAATTTCAAAATATTGAATATTAATTGTCAGTTACCCACTTAGATTTGTACAGAGTAATAATACATAGCTATTGTGAATCCTTTAAGATAAATAACTCCTCTGGGCTGCTTAAGCCTGTGATGACCTACAAATGCACCAGTTCACCTCTATGGGCAGCAGTACAGTATGACTAATTCTGGCCACGAGTCTCTCCCTGTGGAGAGAAAAGTGATTTGGCTCAGTAACGGCTCTCCTGGCCGGGCTAAAGATAATCTGAAAGCCTCCATCAGGCACTGGTGGTCTCTTGTGGTTCTTTCTTTTAGCACTGGGAGAGATCCGGCATCACTTCAAGAATTCAGCTAGAGCACAAGTGCAGATGAAAGTAATTCCTTTTAGTTTACATAGTCATACCAATTCACAGAAACACTGTGGAATCTCTTGAATCTATGAGTGATATTGATGATCAAAGCTGACACAGAGACGGACTCTGTTAGGTGTGGGATCTGAAGGGTAAGTGGGTGTGCATGTTATGCGGGTGTGCAAGGATGTTCATGTGAGGACAATCCAATCCTCATCTGGTTTCTGTACTCGCTTGTCATCTTTCATATCGTGTCAGCTACAAGAGGGACCCCAAGCTCGACTCTACACCAGCGACCGATGTCCCACATTCCTGTTTCTTCTGAGCCAGGCGCGTGATGTAGTCTGGTCCATGTAAAACAAATAGCTTGCTGTTGTCAGCATGATCCTATGCAGTGACCACAATGCTGACCACAGAAACCAATTTTCATGGCATAATAATAAACCTGAAAGCTTCGTATCTTGTAGTTCCATGTTGCATGAATTGACCTGAACCTCATCCTCTCCTCTACTTTAATGACCCTGATTGGGAAAATCAGTGACACGCCACTCTTTGGTTAATCCATCAGCCTGCTCCTCAAGCCGTGTGCGTTTACCTTTGATCAACACATGGTAGGCCTGCGTGTGGGCGTGTTTACACACGTGTATACAAATGTATGTATGGAAACAAGTGAGAGCGAGTAAGTGCAAAGAGAAAGGGGGAAAAAGGGGGGCTAGTAAAAGTATTTCCCTGGGCTCCGAAAGTACAATGCACTCCAGACAGTGGTGTGTTTTCACTGTAGCCAGATCAGTGCTCGACAAAATGTGGTCCTGTTTAGAGGGTGGAGGGAGAGGGAGGAAAAAGAGAGGACACACACACACGCACGATGGGCTTAATACTCCTCAAGGGTCTTTTTCTTTGTTTCTAGTCATCCCAGTCTTTCGTGGTGTCAGTGTGGGACTGTGAAATTCCCTGAGAGCTCCTGCAGCACACCACAAATCATCCCGGGTGACTCTGCTGCATGTCAAAGGCTGGTTCCACAGCGAGCTGCATGTTCCCCACTAGAACAGATTGCCATGTACAACAGAATGAAGCAACTGTGGAAAGAGAACAGTTGGTTGTTTGTGGAAGTATACATGTCTTTTTCAGCTTTCCAAGGGGAGAAAAAAGCAATACTAAAATCTAAATTGATGAGAATATCGCTTAATACTTTCATTGCTGCTTCAGTCATTTGGTGCCAACAAAGCTCAGCGCACACAAGGTTTATCAGTGAACACGATGTGGAAATAAGTAACAATAAAATTTAAATACATCCCCTGATAATCCCAAGTGGTTTTACATCATCTCCGGAAATCCTCCAGCATTTAGTTTGGTAAATTTAGATCATGCCATGTCCTGCAGAGACAAAAAGTATTGTGCACATGGAAGTAATTATAGAGCTTTGGTAATGTTCTTCTTGAAAACTGGCCGAAGATGTTACCACAAAACGTCTCTGTCAGTCTTCAAGTGGAGGATGTTGAGGGAAATTTCCAGGTACCAGGTGTTGTGTAAAAATACTATTTATGACCTTTGCAAAACCTGTGCGTGCATGTGTGTGCATGTGCGTGCGTGCGTGTGTGTGAGCGAACAAAGAGGAGACAAAATGTCCCCTGTAAATACTGAATTGACTTGTTCTCTGAACAGTTTGAGGTCATTTGAGGGCTTAATGGTCACTGAGCAAAGAAGCACTTAAACACTGAGAATTTAGGAACATTAGTGGTTCCATCTAACCGCTGGTGGTTCCTTTTGCATTCAAGATTTAACTCTGAGAGCTCTTAAAGCTAGTTCA
Organism: Cichlasoma orientale; assembly: GCA_034780415.1. Lineage (NCBI taxonomy): Eukaryota > Metazoa > Chordata > Actinopteri > Cichliformes > Cichlidae > Cichlasoma > Cichlasoma orientale. The sequence continues at coordinate 20,294 of JAVDPK010002230.1, read as the reverse complement.
CTGAAAAAATGGTTAGGCTACACTTGAATTTGAGAGAATTTGTTCACGGCTTCTTGTCCAGCCATGAAGCAAGACGAAAGCGGCAGCTAACGCTTAACAGGTATGATAACGGGGATTTAAATGATCATCTGGGAGAAATTAATATTTTTCAGTGCTTTGTTCCATACATTAAAAGTGACAGAAGTTTAAATCTTGCTTATGTCCGTGTAGGTTCTCAGTCATCTGGGACGTGATAGTCTTGAGTGATGAAAAGAAGGAAGCTGGACGTCTTTTGTGAAAACGTTTCTCCTCTCATCCAACAGGTGAAACATCTTTTATTCAAAATGTCCTATGTCATTGTGTCACGCACCGCGGGGCTTTTGAGACAGGTGTTAAACATTTCAGCAACTCTATTTTTTAATTCTTTGGATGTTTTTGTTCTCTCAACACAACTCTATCAAACCCCACAAAAGCCCACTTTCCCAGAGATTCCACACTACAGCTGTAGGGTTTGGAGCTGTTACCATAAATTTGCACCAAGAGCACACTACACCAGCTCATTGTCTTTTTTTTTTTTTTTTCAGCCAGAAAAGCCTCCTTTGCAGAGCTACCTTGAATCATAAGCTCTGTAGGTAACAGCGTTTGAGGTCTCCTCAGCTGTCCCAACCAATGTAACACCGTCATGGACTCCCAGAAGGCTAACTTCCCATCAGCACTTGTGGCAGTAAAGCACAAGGATGTGTCAGTCACAAGCACCAGTGGGCTGAGGCAGTAAATAGCCAGACTGTTTGAATAGCAAGTGTAAATTTGACATGCTGTGACAACATGTTCTTTATGATTTGCTGTAAAAGAAAAAAATAAATTGTCTGTGATCAGAGCCACATGTGAGGTTGTGAAATTTATATTTAAGTTCTAAAAAAAAAAAAAAAAATCATAGAACATTTTCAACTACCTAATCTCAGTATTCTTTAAAGCTCTAATCATGAACAGTAACATCATTATAACCATTTGCCAGTTTTGGCTCTTCTTCCACAGCCTGATGTTCGGCTTCGCTCTGCATCAAAGATCATTTTCTTTGAGGGACTCTTATCTCATCACTTGGTTAGCCTGAAGGGGAGTTTTGTGCAGAGTGATGATAGTGGAGCTATGTCAGCCACAGTGTGGAGGTTTAGCTACTTGGCCCCTGTTATAACAACTCTAGGAGTCTTGAGGAATGTGGGTTTGTCCTGCAGTCCGTTACTACCCCCCTCTCGCTCCGTGTCTGCCTCACTCTGTGTCCCCTCCCCTCTCCCAAACAGGGCAATTCCCAAACTTTTCTCTTTTTCTCACAAGGCTATAGTTCAATATTCCATTCGGGGGCACATATCCTGTCTTAAATTCTGACGGGGCTCCTCGACGCCAAGGCACTCCAACTGCTGCAAGGTATTAGTAACCTCTTGACAACATTACAATTTGGTTATCAATGGCTCTGATAGTGACCATTGTTTAGAAGCCCGTTGTTTCACGGAGATTATCTCCTTATATGCATGGCTGCCAAGTGAAGATGCACAAAGGTAGATGGAAAATTGTTAACGGATGGAGCGCAGATGCTGCACTTTTTTTCTTTCTTCTTCTTTTTTCACCCCTTTTTTCTAAACCGGCTTTTTTGGTCTAAAAAGGGGGGGGGGGCTACTCACGTTTTGTAGTTTGATTGCTCGCCTTGTTAGAGTTTTAGTGTGGTCTTAGCTTTCTTGGAGAGTATAGCGGAATGAAAAGCGCACTTACCTATTTTTCCATCTGTTGTGTTTCAGCTAGTAGGGGCTGATGCTGCGTTTTTTTTCTCCATTCATAAAGTTGTGGTGGCACGCAAATTTCTTTTCAGGGCTTAAGTATCGTGGAAAATTATTTGCCTTTTTTTTTTGTAAGCTTGCGGGAGATGCCTTGAATGGCTGGTTTAGGGGACTGAACCAGATACGCTTGTGCACAGCCTACTCTAAAAATGATTTTGTGGTTCTCTGTAGTGAATTAACGGCCGGCTTATTTAATTGTGCCACTGCATCTCACATAATTAATAACTCTGTGGGTGCAAAAGAGTGTAAAGCTGCCCTGTGATTCGTGTGACTTTATCTCTGAGCGAACGGCCTCATATTTGACGCGTAAAGGACATGTTTTGCGCCAGCGGTCCGATGATTAAATGATAATGCAGGATGGATGCTTTACCTGCTTTATTTTGACGGCACGGTTGCAGCGGTGCTCAGCAGAGCTCCCACTCGGTAATTGATCACGCATTTCTTTTGTTCGGCTTCGATCCCGCCTCCATACACCACTGCAAGCAGCAAGAAACACAACATTTTTGTGTTTGAGGGATTTTTTTTTTTTAAATTATCGTTTAGAACTAAAAGCAATACTAGGCAAGGTAATAAAGTGCATCACAGAGTAGTTGTTCAAGATACATATTTGAGTGCACTCATTTTTGTTTGCTTTAAAGAAACGGAAAAATGTGAATTCTAAGTATAATTATGGAGAATTATATTCACATTTTTCCCCCTCAAATCCATCTCTTCCTGTCGTTGCCAGATACCTCTCCCTGTGTCTTTTCTCTGCATACTTGACTGAGTTCACTGCTCATCCATCTCTCATCTTCCATTAAAATGAATCTGACTCACAAGGACGTGGGGCTATATTTCTCTTCTATTTCCTGTCCACCCCAGATATGTGATGCGGTTGGACACTGGGCTTGCTGAGATTGTATATTACTGGGGGCCCACAGTTCGCTGTTAAACCTGTGGTCTGTAAGGAGGTAAAGAATAGATAAGTGAACCTCGTGACTGTCTAATGCGGTTGGAATCTGGGTGTTTTTCATTTGAATTTAGCCCAGTGCACTTAGGACAGTGTTGTAAAGCTTTATAAGCTACATAATTAAATTTAGAAACCAAGGCTCCATAAATCACTCAATGAACACTGCATGATTGAATGGATGGTTAATTGGTATTTGTTAATAATTACTTTTCCTCACTTCTCTTTCTGCTTGTGGAATGTGTGATGAAAAGCCTTTTGAGCTGATTGATCATCTGATACTATACATGACTATTTAATCCTTACTGAGGTGTTAAATCCGGTACTTTTCTACCAGCATACCTTTAGTCTGCCTCTCTGGCTCCCTCTGGTCCCAAGGCAGCCATTTGGGCGAGAAGGTGTGTAAACGAAAGCACAGCAAAGGTGCTTCAGTAGTTCTTAGAGGCATGTTTCAAACAATAAAACTTGGGTAAAGTTAAAGATAAAATGTTTAAATGACACACATTTCTATTTTTTCCTTTCCTCCCTCCCTTTAGGGACAGAAGTGTAGAAGCTCCTTCATAGTGTGGTGCCTCACAAGGCAAAAACCTCTCCTTTCAAAATCCCTCCATTTGTAACAACTTCTTTACTTTTAAATGAGCAAAATCTTTATCATTTTAAAATGTCAGTTAACAGCGGCGCTGATTTGTTTGACACGGAGCATGTTTCTCTAATCAGTTTATGACCTTTCTCCCTGCAGTCTGTAGTCAGTTTTTGCAGTTTTTGGTGTCTGTTGAGTGATAAACCTCTTACGAGACGGCTTTGAAGTGCAGTATAGTGAAAACAGATTGCTAGAAGTCAGGATTTAAGCGTTTCTTCTTCTTCTTCTTTCCTTGCGTGTGTTTTTCTATTCAGTCCTCAAATCATGTGTTTTCTATTTTCTTACTGTAACCACCAAGCATCACAAAAAAAAGGAAAGAAAATCTAATCAGTGGTTGATTAAATTGCAAAGTGTTTTACATTGGAGTGTACGGTGTTCTCTTCGCAATGTTCAGAAATCTATGATGGGTGATTTAATTTGGGTATAATCTATTTCATCTGCTAGACAAACAATTTCCAGGGACACTATGCTCCAGAGGATAGCTGTGGAGTTTCAAAGACATCGAAACTCTATTGTAACAACATCATCAAATTAAGAGTGCATGAAATGCTGATATCAAGCACGCAGAGAAGCCTAAAACTAATGAAATGCCTACATGCTTTTCCTCATCCACAGGTGTGCAAGGTTCCGCTTTTGTCCAAGTGACAGATTTTGTCATCAAACGTTGAATCTGGATGCTGTTAGTGCATTGCAGTAGCATTAGGAGTAGATCTAAGATGTAGTTACGTTGCAACCGCAAACCATTTTGAAACCCTGCACCATAACTTTGCGTCAAAGCAGCCACACAGGCATATGTTGCAAAATGTGCTAAAAACACATGAAATGTAACCTAATAGTGGTTACTACTAGCTAGCTATTTTGTTAATATCCACGGGTCACAAACCACTTTGTTTTGGTCTTTTTGAAATACCCTGATAGAAAAGCTTATACTAGAAATAGTTTAAGGTCAAATATCATGCACGGGATCTAATTTGGAAGGTAACACCTTTTTAGTGGTAACCAAAATGGGGACCTGGTGGATGCAAACTTAATTAAATGCAAACTGATTAAAAGCAATGGAGAAACAGATGAAACAGCAAAATTTTAAATAATTGAAACTGCTATTGGAACTGCACTGGTGATTTGATTCTATGTAACATTAACATAGAAAGGTTAATGTTACATATGTATATAAACATCTGGTTTATTTAAATGAACATGGGTGATGCTGGTAAAAGGGTTAATGACCCCCTCTGAGAGAGTTGTGGAGTACATGTGATGGAAAAGGTTTGTTAGATGAACGTCTGTGTTTTACTTGTCTCAACTATAATATGCTTTCTTCCTCTGTCTAGCCCTTACTGTGGAGTGCACACCAGGATTTGGTCTGGATCCAGGTCTAGATCCTGCTGCTCAGTCTGGGTCCATAAGGTGAACAGTTACGGAGTGAGCAGTAGCACAGCGGGGACTCAGTTGGAGGTATAGCCGACCAATGGGATCAGGGAAGCTGGCTCAGGTGCTGCTGGGATGGGTGGTGATGTGCCTTGGGGCGGTTCATGTGGCTTGCAGTCAAACTGGGAATGGACCATACCAAGCTAGCCGCCTCACCGGCAGCGTGGACCAGAGGGAGGTGCAGCGGGTTCGACGCCGCGGCCAAGAGACACTGAGAGGGTGAGAATCTGTGTGTTTCACTGCCACTGGCCAATCACAAATAGGCCACCAACATAATGGAGTTTGGTGGAGTTTTATTTAGATCACACTGCATGCTTTTATTTGAAAACTGCTGAAACCAAAAGTTCAGTAAGTTACGTTTCGCTTAAACAACATTTGTAAATGTATCTGGAGAAGGATTAAAATTGAAATCTATTTTCCGTCTCCGCTTTCTCTGGCAGCTCTATCTCAACTGCTGTGCTTTCTGGACTGAGGCCAAGCCTTATACTAAGTTATGCTGCTGAATACTACAACATTGTTTTGTCAAAAACAGGATATTTGACGTTAACGGAACACTTGCCAGAATAACATATGGTCATTTTCATGGGAAAGAGAGAAAAACACAGCTTTCTATACGTCATGAGGGGGCGATGAGTGAAACTCATGACCTAAATATCCCCAAATGTACCAGTTAAGCTATACAAAGTTGTTCAGGAATGCTAGGGAGATTACAGGCCTTGGCTTTTTTAAGTTGAGGTATTCAATAGAGAAATTCATGTGTGTTGGGAAGTACTGTACTGTGCAAAAATCTTGAGCCACCTCTCCTTTCTTTCTGTATTGCTTTCAATGAGCCAGACATTCTTGTATTTTTTTAAGCAGTCTTGAGCAATAGTTCTCCAGGCTTTCTGAAGGTCTTTCAAAGTTTTGCTCTGGACATTGGCTCCTTTTTAACTCATTTTCTGTCCTGGTGCTTGACCATTTTCAGAGGAATGTATCTTTCATTGTTAAACCACTTAACACTAACCTTTGAATCAGTCAAGCATAAAAAGGTCACCTAACTCAAGGGATGAACCTACACATAGCAGACAACTTGGCAAAGAACCAATTTTAGATTGTGTCTTTGTTACCAGCAGTCTGTCACAAAAACACGTCATTTGTTCCCATTTCTTTAGTTCAATCTTTGAAACATGCCAAAGATAACACAGGTGAACAGGCATAAAATAGTGTTTTTGCACCAACTGAATCATTCCCAAAGAGCTAAAAATTGTGAGGAAACTGGACAAGCAGAGGACAAAAGAAGAACTATCTACAGCAGATGAACAGAATCTGAGAATCATGTAATAAGAAATAGGTAAAAAAAAAAAAAATCCAGCAAAAACCTGACACAGGACCTGAGAGTTGCATCTGGCCCTTCATTTGATCCATCTACTGTTCACTGAAGCCTCATCAGAAATGGTCTCAGTGGAAGGATGACTGACAAGTCATTCATAGCCTCCTGAGACCTGAGCTACTGTTTGCCATGCATTTTTTATTTCTCCAAGACAGGAAGTTGTATTTTGCTACATGGTTGTTAGATACTTTTGTTTAAAAAAAAAAAAAGTCCTCAAATGGGGACAATAGGTTTATTTTGTAGCATAACACAACAAAAACAACATGGCTTAACAAAGTATAAAACACTACTGAGCAGAATGAAGTATAAGGTGCAGCAAAGCTAAAATAAAATGTCCCCATATGTGGACGCAGGGTCTTAGGAGGTTAAGGAAGGGAAACGAGAAGAAAAGGCTGAAGTATGCCACTGCCAATGGAGTAAAAACATGCCTGGATAGAAAAACACACAATGGAACACTACCGGTCATGGATTGGCCTCCCCAGAGCCCAGACCTCAACTCTGAACCAGTGTGGGATTATCTTGATAGAGAACAGAACAAAGAAGAGCTTTGAATGTACACTGCTCAAAAAAATATAGGGAACACTCAAACTAGGAGTGTTCCCTTTATTTTTTTGAGTGTTCCCTTTATTTTTTTGAGCAGTTACTTCAAGAAGCCTGGAAAACTATTCCTGAACACTGCTTAAAGAAATGACAAGAAAGCTTGCACACAGGAACGCAGGCTGTGTTGAAGAGTAAAGGTGGTCACACCAACTACTGACGTTCAAGCGCATTAGAATTGTACAAATTCTGTTTTGCCTTATTTTACCGTATTTCCATGTGTGTTTGCACATTTCAATAAATTGCTGGACCTATTTCCCATCTTCATAGCAAAATATAAAGAAGTGAGGGGTGGCTCAAGACTTTTATGCAGTATTGTACATATGAAGGTATGCATGTGCATGTTTTTAAGAGTGTTGTTTATTTGTCTGTGTGGGGAGCATCCAGTGAAATGCAGGGATCGCATCACATCTCACCGGCTGCAGGCCCTCACCTCCCTCTTCTGTCTCATGTCTCTCCTGCAGTCTTTCACTTTGTTACCTAAACACCATGAATCAGGGTGTGGAATATATATGTCAGTGCATCAAAGAGTTTTCATTGTATATTTTGCCTCTTCTTGAAAAACAAAGAGTGTTTTGTTGGAGCCGGTTTCAGTGTCTGCATCAGTTATTCCAATCAGTCTCCCATCTGTCCCAGCTTATGGTTCCCCCAGTGCCAAGTCACAGGAAATGAGGTATTCGTATCACCCAAAGGGGGGGGGGGTGTATGAAAAGGGCATTTGTTTCACTGCTGTAGGTGACAAAGCAGCTGAAGGAATAAAATGGCACTTGAATGAAAGACAAAGAGCACACGAGTAAAGAAGAAGAATTTGGGAGGAACAGTGAGGGAAAATAAAGAGAGTGTAGCTGAACATTTTGAATGATTTTGAGTTGTGGCTTATTAGAAGTGCATGGCAACATCACAGAGTCGCAGAACTGATGTTTTCTCTAAAAACATGGAGCACAGAAATAGTTTGGGCTGTCCCGTCACTCACTTTGGCTAATATGAAATGCATTTTTCCATGATATCTTTTAAAACAGATACACCAAAGTTTGAGCTCGTGCGCTACTCCTTCAACAACTCCATGACCACGGACTAGCTTAAAGCACATGATTGATACTTAACAATAATTCCCATTCACAGTTAATCTGACAGGCCAGGGGAGAGAGTCAAGAAATCAGGAGACCCTTGCACAATAGCACACTATTTCCATCAAATAGTATGTGGTTTCATGAGAACAAGTAACAAAAGCCTGCAGAGTTTTTCCATTACATTGCCAAGCTTTTGAAACACCACAGTGTTAGGAATGAAATGCTCGTGTAGTGATAGTTGCACTGAAGTAAATAAGTGATGAAATTACACAGCGTCTTTGCTTTGAAAGTCGGGGTGTGTTTAGGCTAAAAAAGCTCTGCATGCTGGGCTACAGGCCACGGTGAGCACCACAAACCAAAGTTGTTTAACGAAACATCTTTTTTGATTATTTTTATTGGATTACTTTGTGTGGATTACTTTGTGTGCCTCGGTGTGCCTGGTAACTGTCACTAAAATTAATCTGAAACTTTAAGGTGCCTCCCATGTATTGCAGCAGTCTGGACAAAGCTCATAGGCCCAAGTGTTGAATTTAGTTTCAGTTACACTTTTTTGGGGGGGGGGGGTTGCTGGCTGAAAGCGATTACAGTTCATCTGAAATCAGTTAAAATTAGTCATTGACACATGAGCCTCTGAGCACCTCTGGACAGAAGCCTCGAGGATGAAGAAATCTCGTTTGTGATGAGTAAGTGTTTTGGCTGTTTATTAGGCTTTGTGTAGCGCGAGCCAAATGTTTGTTGAGTTTTGCTGCAATTCATTTGCACCGAGTCTTACTGCTGGGTATTCATCTGAGAGTTATACCAATCACAGTAGGCTGTCAGTAACTCAGTAAGGCTTTCACAGGTTCTCTGTGTGGGTGATGCGGGGAGGGAGGCCTAATGATGGTCATTACGCTGGCCTTGGGCTGAGGTGCAGTGTTTATTTGCTGGCTAGAGCTCCATATCCCCTGGTCTGTCTCTGGTAGTGTTGGGTCTGATGTTGACTGACTGATTTATGGGCTCCTGCAGCACACTGCACTCTGGCCCCAGTCCACTTAAAGGCGGTATCGGATCAGAACTCCAGGTGGCTGGCTGCGTGTCACACGGCAAACCGCAGTCTGACCTGCTTTACTTTAATCGGTGACTGACTGCCTGGTTGGCAGAAGGTGAGGGAAAGTGTGAGACCTGCCAACTAAAATAAATGTATAATTTCTTTATATTACGCTGCATTTACCATTTAATAAGTTGAAAATTCTTGCTACATGATTTTTTTCACAGATGATCATCTTTTTAACTCAGCCCCGCTTGGCAGCACCTTACCCAGTTCTGCTGAGATGAGGCGCCTTGGACGCTGGCAAACTTGGCAGACAGTCAGCCTCAGACCAAAGAATCACATTTAGTCACTCCGGTGCTTTCCAGGATAATGTCAATACCACCCTGATGGTCTGGATGGGGTCCTCTATTTACAGACTGCCTTGGCATGTGCCTAATTTGAAACAGAATAAAATAATGATTTTGGATATCAAAAGGAAAAACCATTTTAAACTGAGACCTACAGGAGTGCTTTCACGATGGAGCAAAGAAAAAGCTGCAGAATTTATATTTGGTACCAGTTTCCCTTTCTCTTTTATGCACATTAGGTTCCATTTTAGGATTTTATGTGTTTGCGTTTTATGCTTATTTTGTGTGCAGACTAAGAGTGAGCTGACAGGATTATCTGGGACAGCTGATTGGCATGTGGTCTGCGATTAAAGTGGTTTCTGCTTAATGTCAGACTGCGTGAAAAGAGTCAGTCACCAGTTTCCTTCCTTCTTTTGATATGTACACATGGTGTCACACACTTTGTAAGAAATTCACAGACTAAAAGACACTGCATGAGCATTTTTGTGTACACAGCTGTGTTTGTTCTGCAATTACCTTTGTTAAATTACCTACCATTTTTCCTGTCAAGAAGCACTTTTAGCTTCACTGCAAGGCATCTCTGTCCAGAAATAAACCCACTTATTTTTTTATTTAAACAGAATAACAACAAATATGCCCCCTGGGGCTTGTTTAGCAAACCACAAAATACAGAAAATGTCTGTGCTGTAAAACTTCATCTCCCTTCGGTCCTTCTGACTGACGGGACGAAGCTGACACCTCATCAAATTCATTGATTTAGTGTCACTTCAACTCATTTTCAACGCTTTTGAGGTGTGACTTTATAAAGATCCAATCCATCCAATATATCATATTTCTTCTATCTGAGAAGTTATTAAGGAACTGTAATATTATGCTTAAATATTTTGCAAATTCTGGGTTCTCCTGTGCCTCCATTTTCTTATTGTAGTCTGTTCTTCAATTTGTAATTTTTCACCCTCGCTTTGCTTTCCTGAGTTTCTGTCCTTTGTTCTAAGCTTCATTGTTTGCTTAAGCTGCTTTGAAAGCATTCAAATCTTGAATGCTTTTGCACATTATTTAAGGGCTTAAGGCCAACATGTCATTTGAATGAGAGAGGAGGGAACCAGAGTATGAAAGGCTTTTTTCCTTCTTTCTCTTTTGCACGTTGTACCATTGTAGTGCTTGCTTAAGCTGACTTAAAAAAAATACAAACTTTTAACTGATTAATCTTCTCTACTCAACGTTTCTCTATCATCCCCGCTCACAGACTCGTTTGGAGAGCGACAAGCCCAGGCGTTATGAGAGGCAGTTATACATAAGAGTTTTACTGAGTGGGGTTATACACCAGGCAGATGGATGGCCTTTGACCTATGACCAGTATAATCACAAGCATACACGGGCAAAGACACCTCAGCTGGTGCTCTGACAACTGTGAACTTTTGGTCAGTGTTTTTATGTAAAGAAACTGCCCGTCCTTGTGGGTCAGTGGAGACCGGCGTCTCTGTACTGGTCGGCTTACCTTTGACCACAGATTCCTGCCTGAAGAGGACCCCGAGGAGACAACCTCATAACTCGTTTATTTTGCTTATCTTTGCTAGTCTTTGCTAAAAATTCAAAGTAGGTGGGTCAGTGGGACTTGTTCTTATTGTTTTTTGTGGGCCAGTTAACTCACACTTCTCATTCAAATTTGAACTTTTATTTACACCATCATTTTGCCTTCATTCCTCATATTTTCCTCTCAGGTGGCAGGCATTTTCCTTTTATTTTTATTAATGGCAGTTAATGAGCGAACCACGGGCCAGGAGGCAACTTCAAAGGCAGCAAAATGGCCACGGAAGAGTTAATCTCCTTTAGATTTGGCTCTGAGAACAGTAGGACATTTCAGTATTGGGGCAAACCCCTGGGGCTTAAACTCCTTTTTATGACAGTAGGTTTTGCTTCACATTGTAAAGCCTTCTCTGCGCGATAGGAGGCCGGGCGCTGACCTGGAGGAAAAAGGTGAAAGAAAAAGAGGAAGGAAAACAAACCAGAGCTTCTGACCTTAGGGTCATACCCTCATAATTCTTTCTATATTGACAGCCCTCAGGTCAGTGGAAAATTGTCAGTGCTGCGTGAAGGAATGGATCAGGAAAGAATTTTGCTCATGAGCGCTCATTAGACGTTGGAATTTTGATTCTCGCTGTATCCATTTCTGAACTTTGGTTTGTGTGTTTACACCAGAAATCCAACCCCCACTCAGGGTCTGGCCTCGTCTGGCTCATGCTGCTCTTTGCTTGGTTTCCATATCTCTGTTTTCCGCTCCCACTCCTTCTCCTGTTTCCCCCTCTTCTCAACATAAACTTGTTTGCTTTTTCTCCCACTGATCTCCTGTTCCTTTCCCACCAGCCAGGCTTTCCTCTTCCTAATCACCATTCCTTTCTCTCTTTTCACACTTTCTCTCTAAAACCAAAGGTCACAATTTGATTTTTGCAAATATCCCTAAAGAATCCCCCTTTTTCTGGTGTTTTCCCAGTTTTTCTTTAACGTGTTTATCTTTTTTCTTTGCCTAACCACTTATTCTACCTACATAAATATCTCTCGTCTGCCTGCCCACCTGTTTTTCTGTCCCTCTGTGCCATCTGGGAATGTGGTTGGAGGTCTGCTCTGTTCTCCATATATCAGAGACTCAAACTCCAGCTGTCATCTTCCTGGTTACAGACCAGGATTATTGCAGATGCTTCCCAGTGAGGAGGGGTAAGCTAGAGCACACAGAAGCAGCTTAAGTTCATCAGTGTGAACACCTTAATTTCAACTTTATTTCTGGATCTTTAATGTCTTGGTTTGACTGCATCACCAAGGAAAAGCTGTGCTATTGTACTGCAGTGGGTTGGCTACTACAAATACATCAACTTGACTTTTACTACTTTACTGCATCAACCAGCCAATCTGCATAAAAGTTATTAATATCTATAACAGCATAATTGACAACTTTCTCTAATAGTTGTTAGCTGTTCCCTGCAAAGAAATAGAAACTTGACTTCTTGCAAAGGAGAGACTTTATGCAAAGGTGAGCTTACAGGCTTCTGTTCCCGCTGCATATCAGAGTGTTGTTTCCATAAATCTTCCATAAGGTGAAACTCTTCCTAAGGCCAGACTGACCCTAATGTATTGGCGTGTCAGTGTGTGTGTGTGTGTGTGTGTGTGTGAGAGCGTGTTACAGTTGCAATGAATAAATACGGATGTGTTTTTTTAATGCAGTTTGTTCCACAGTGGTTAATAAGAGCGCTGTATAGACACCGGTCCATTTACTATTTCTTAATATCACATTTCTGCTTTTGAGCTGCTGTTGTTACAAATAGACAATGTAAAGTATATCACTTTGAGTTCTTAAAAACTGGACTTTATAAGACAGTGAACAGGCCAATAAGGTCTAATAAAAGAAGTATCTGAGTTGCATCATGGGAAATGTAGTATTCAGCAGTCACTTAGGGACCAAAACATCAGAATATCTCAGCTCTGCCAGTTTTTTATGAGTCTGATTTTACTGCTCTATGTTCACTGTTAAAAATCACTGGATAATCTAGTTTTACTTAAAAAAAAAAAAAAAAAAAGTTTCTGCACCCACAACACTATAAATTACATCCGGGGGCAGAAAATTGTCTGGGCTAACGAGATGTGATCCCTGTGGCAAATTATTTTACTATGAGCATCAGGCTTTATCCCAGCCCACCACACTGCGGTCCCTCGGTTCTTAGTCATGCCATCGGCAAATAACGAACGTGGATGACCACAAATTCTCGTCATTATACACTCTGGAAGGTCACTAAGGATATCATTAGTGCAGCCATGCAGTTGGAACCGTTTTAGCTTGTGAAACAACTGTATGCACATGCTGTCACACGCTCCCCTTCTTACAGTGCATGAATCTGTTACGATCGATGCATGTTTGGATAGTTCCTCTTTCTGTAACTATATAAAGAGGTGTTATTATTCACGGATGACCAAGACTGTAGTGTTCCTCTCATTAGCTTGTAAAACAGTCACAGACCTCAGTCCTACGGCATGTTTATGTGTGTGTTTTTGAGTGTGTAAGCAGACCCAGTCAATTCTAGATGTGGTTTAGCCATTTCCTCAGAGGAAAACTTTGTGGCTAACCTTTAAGGCCAGACAAGCGGCCCATAAGCTGTGATGAGTGTTACATCTGTCAGACAGGGTCAAAGTTTGCTCTCTACCAGTAAGGATCAGAGATGACTGAGAGCAGCACTGAATATTTGCCAGAAAACAGGGCAGCCGGTCATGGGGTTTGAAAGAAAGGAGAGCTTTACACATCCTGTCTTTCCAAGCTTAGACGTGCGCATTGAAAGAAAACAAAACATGCATTTCCTTCCCTCCTACCATCTCTGAGAATGCCTCTCTCCATCACTTGAGGATGCTTTGTGTCAAAGTTTGTTTTGTTTTTTCTGAAAGGAGAGACCAAGCAGATCTGGGCTACTCAGAAAGTAATGTGTGTATTTGTTTAGGGATTTACTGAAATATGTTGGGAGATCTGGGTTAGTAGTGAGTTTATTTATTTTTTCTTTTTTCTGTCAGACCCAATGTGTGTGGCTCTCGCTTCCATTCATACTGCTGTCCGGGCTGGAAGACTCTGCCGGGAGGAAACCAGTGTATTGTCCGTGAGTTCTTTTATTCCTTTTTCATATAATACCACAAAGCTCAGTGGAGAAGATCGCAAATAGGCATAGGATGATTTGGTTTATGTTGTTATGTATGGTTGAAAGCATGAAAAATAGAAAAATTAGATCTACTCTCCTTTCCTCTCCTCCTTCTCTTCTCTCTCCAGCGATTTGCAGGAATTCTTGTGGTGATGGCTTTTGTTCCAGACCCAACATGTGTACCTGCTCAAATGGTCAGCTTTCCCCTAGCTGTGGAGCAGGAGGTCAGTATTGACACTCATCTCACACACTCATCAAGCTCCATCACTGGGTGGCAGTACATTTTACAGTAGGGAAATATCTATTTGAGAGTTTACACAGAAATCAGTTTGGGATTCTGTCTCATGTGCAAGATGCCTTTAACACCTTACTACACCTAAAACAGTTATGATGATTATAGATGTCTAGATGAATCATTTTGATAATTGATTCATTGAGATCCTTTTTAAGGAAATCTCTAGAGTTCCAGTTTCTAAATTGAGCTTTTGCTTGAGTATGAGCTTTTCGACGGTGCGCTTTATCCTGGTGGAAGCATACATCAGAAGATTGGTACACTGTGGTCATAAAGGGATGGACATGGTCAGCAACAATACTCAGATAGGCTGTGGCTTTTAAATGATGCTCAATTGGTGCTAAAGAGTGCCACCAAAATATCCCCCACACCATTACACCACCACCATCAGCCAAAACTGTTGTTATGAGGCAGGATGGATCCATGCTTTCATGTTGTTTACACCAAATTCTGACCCTACCATCCGAATGTCACATGTGACATTTTTTCCATCTTCTGTCCAGTTTTGGTGAGCTTTTGTGAAATGTAGCCTCAGTGTCCTGTTCTTAGCTGACACCCTGTTGAGTGTGTTTTTTTTAGTTATTGTTGCCTTCCTATCAGCTCAAAACAGACTGGCCATTCTCCTCTGACCTCTGGCATCAACAAGGCATTTTCTCCCAGAGAATTGCTGCTCACTGGATATTTTCAGATCATTCTCTGTAAACCTTAGAGGTGGTTATGTGCAGATCAGCAGTTTCTGAAATACTCAGACCAGCCCGTCTGACACGAACAACTACATTATGCCACGTTCAGAGTCACTTAAGTAACATTTCTTCCCCATTCTGATGCTCAGCTTGAACTTCGGCAGGTTGTCTTGACTGTGTCTGCATACCTAAGTGTACTGAATTGAGTTGCTGCCGTGCAATTGGCTGATTAGATATTTGTGTTATCAAACAGCTGAACAAGTATATCTAATGAAGTAGCTTAGACAGTTAATACTATTCAGTATGTCCGTTATGTAAAGGGACACAGCCTGCAGCACATTAGCGTCGCATAAATCTGAGAAAAGTTATCCTCCCTCTCTCAGAAGATAACAAAGGTGCCTACCAGCATCTCTAATTATTCAGAAGCAGTAAATTCTTAGCTGTTCCTGAAAATAATCAAGCACCCAAGGCTTGTAAAATCCTGAAATGACAAGTTGACAAAACACAGGAAATATTGCATCTTAAGGCAAACAACC
The DNA here is from genome assembly GCA_034780415.1 of Cichlasoma orientale. Lineage (NCBI taxonomy): Eukaryota > Metazoa > Chordata > Actinopteri > Cichliformes > Cichlidae > Cichlasoma > Cichlasoma orientale. The sequence continues at coordinate 4,878 of JAVDPK010002230.1, read as the reverse complement.
CTAGTATATTAGCTAAGGCTCTTTTAAATTCCTAAGCATGAGATGCTTTCTTTCTTTTCTTTCTTTTTCTTCAGTTCAGTATCCAAATTCAAGCCTTTTGCTGGAGCGCATTTGGTCCATTTATCATCTGTTTCCTCACTAGCACAAATAAAATAATCAGCTTTTACTTTTATAATGGAAAGTGTAGAAATAGTGTATTTCCTTTAGTCTTCTGAATGGCTCGAGGCTTTACTTCACTCCACTGTGTGATCCTGCCTCAAACTACTGATGAAATGTTTTCTATCACACAGAGCAGGTTCAGCTCCAATTCCTTTAACTGCCAAAAGTACCTAACCCACCTTTCTTTTATAAGAGCCAGAATAGCACTCAAGCCGGTGTAATAGTAGTGTATGGAGCTTGAGACACAGTCTTAAGGTCACAGGGTTTGTCAGGATTAAAGTAGAGAGTCTGGCTGCCCCAGCTCAGTCTACTGGGCTTAGTTACAGACCACTCAGGATGTGTGTGTGTGCGCTTGGAGTAGAGTGAAGTGTTTTACTTCACATACAGTGTGAAATCATGTTTGTCTTTAAGAGATTACTGCACAGTGTGCGGGGTTTCAGTATAAAGTTAATATGTGCAAGACATGCTGAAAACACTGTTGTTAAGCACCACTTTGGGAGCATGAAAGTTATGTCAATGTGTGTATGAAGTAGCATGCAATGTGTTCAGCTTCATTGCTTTAGTAGGCCAAAGTCAGCTCATCAGTCACGCCTGGCCCCTGCCAGACCCTTTACACATACTCACATTCCAGTAAGCCCACTAACACACACATTTCCACTCACACTTAACTGTACACCCAGAGAGACAGATACACTCTTAACTTAAATCTAAACCGATAGAAAAGTGCACATACCACACACACACGTACACACACACACACAGAGTGAGCATCATTTGGCTGTGGCCCGGAGGTGTAAAACAGGATCTGTTCCTGCCATAAGGAGCGATGGCTCTTAGGAGAAGGGCATGCAGGGTGGGGTGAAGAAAAACTGCCTTTGACCTGTCTGGCAGGCTATACGCAGATGTGTAGTAAAATCTGTGCTTTGGCAAGAGCTATGAAGTCATTCTCCTTAGGGGCATGGAAGTGAAGTGATAAATTAGTATGAGAGCTTAGCAAAGCTGGACCAAACCTATTGTCACACTCCCACTCACGCATCTCCCAAGCTGGGTTTACAGATGGCGAACAAGGAAAGCAAACTGCAGAGATACTGTGTGATCGGTTTATTGGGAGGCCGCTTCACAGCCTTATGATTAGCTGATGGGATGGAAGTTGTTAAAGTGGTCGAGTGTATTACTGTGAAAGAAGATCCCTGTGGCCTCTGTGGCTGCAATAATCAATGTCAAAGGTCAAATAACTTTATGGGCTACAATGAAGTAAAGCCTCATGCTACCATAGTGGTCATGTTATTTTGTAATTTGCTTCCATCTCTTCTGAATGGAAATTAAAATCCCACTAACTGAGGAGTTCCCGTATCTTTTCTGGTAGCTTCTCTTCTATACCGAGACTTTATAAAAATGGATCATGAATTGTTATCGTCTAAATTTATAAACGACCGATAAAGAACAGGGCAGCTCAGTGGTGCAATGGTTAGCATAGCAAGGAGGTCCTAGGCTGGGATCTTTATGGATGGAGTGTGCATGTTCTCACGGTTCCTGCGTGGGTTCTCTCACTGGGTACTCTAGCTTAACCTCACAGTCCAAAGACACGCCTGTTAGGTTAATTTGTGGTTCTAAATTGACCTTTGGTGTGAATGTGAATGGTTGTCAGGCTTTGTTTTGTTTTGATTTCCTTAAAAGCGTTGAACAAATTGTGACGTTTTAAAGGGTTTTCACATTAGCGGGGCTTCAGTCATGCCAAGAGCAGACAAACACTCTTTGTGTAGATGTTGTCTTCCCAAATGTGCTAACTTCCAAATTCAGCTTTTGGCAAGAGTCCACCGTTTAACAGGATAATTCAGTGCAGTTGGAAACAAATTGCAGCTCCATGGAATTCCATTTTTAAATGCCAATTTCCTCCGCCTTAATTATACAACCTAATTCTAGCACCCTGGTTTCTAGGGTTATAGATAGCATTTTTATGTTTCGTGTCTTGCCTGTGGAATGCAGAGGTTTACATAAATTAGCAACACATTTGTGACTTTCTTCATGTAATCCACATGTCTGTGATGATTGTTGTATCCACACAGATGGCCGTCTGTAATTTTTTAAACGACTCTTCCTGGAATCTCCTGTTTGCCAGTGAACAATACAAGCACGTGTTTCTGTGCAAGGCCTGGCAGGATTTGGGAAGCATACACATGTCCAGAAGAAGGAAAGTTAAATCTGTGCAAAACCAGGCTGATCTAGCAATGAGTCACATTTACTGATAACCAGAAAATACGTGTCACTTCCCAGACAAGCCACCCTTGTTAGAAGCTGACTGATAGTTTAGGGCAGAGCAGCTGTGCCGGGGATTGTATAGGGTTGTCTTAAAACCTTGTTTAGCAATAACCGTAATTACAGAATCGTTACCAAGGATGCTCTTGCCCTAATGCTGAGAAACAGCTGTCTTTAGACTGACAGGTTTCCACTGGCATTTTAGTAGGGGCTTTAGGGATCCCTGGGAAAGGAGAGAGTGGGATCTTTTTTTATTAAGTCTCATTCAGGCATAGGCCACTTTAACATAACATTTCTCATTGCTTCATTTAGGCAGCAAGAGATCCTTTAGGGACTATTCTTCAAATGCATGGTTCAGAAAGGTTGGGGAATATAGTCTTTAGTCTTAATACAAATGTTCTTTAAACTAAAAAAAGATTAAAGGAACACTTTGAAAACACACCAGAATTCATGCTAGATATCTATACTGATCTGGACTGGGGGCTGAATTCAGGGGCTAGTCCATTTTGCTAAAAATTTCATTGCAGCAACTCAGAATGGTTCTCAGTAGTTTGCATGGCTCCCACATACTTGTATGCATGCCTGAAAATGTCAGGGCATGCTCTTAATGAGATGACAGGTGGTGTCCTGGGTGATCTCCTCCCAGATCTGGACCAGGTCATCACTGAGCTCCTAGACAGTCTGAGGTACAATCTTGTGGTGTTGGATGGCGTCATAATGTCCCAGAGGTGTCAGGCAAATATGAGGGCCAGTCAGTGGTATCAATTCCTTCATCCACTAGCAGCTACTAATTTCACAACATGAGGCCAGACATTGTCATCAGTGATGGACCTGCCAGTTCTGATATGCTATGGCAAAGGCCAATCAGGCCCCACAGTGCCGGGCAGTGAGCACAGGACCCACTAGAGGACATCGGGGGCTCAGGCCACCCTCGTGGAGACTGTATCCGATTGTTTCACACCAGTGGCCTGCTGGAGGTCATTTTGTAGGGCTCTGGCAGTGCTCTGTAGGGTAATCCATGAACAGCCCCCTCTGCTACTTAACTGACCACATCAATATCCCAGATGTTTAATTGACTTGAGGCTATTCTCTGCTTAAATTATTTTGAACAGTGGATATAGTTTTCATCTGACTACCATGCTTTAACCAGTTCTGGCTCATTTCTCCAAACTTTTTACAGCTTTTTACAGTTTACAGCTCTGGAGAGGCAACAAAAAAAAACTGTAACACACCCAAAACCATGAATTCATTTGTTAAAAGGAAGTTTTTGGTTCAACGACTAAGTAACTGCCACTAAAATGACAAATTCCTCTGACACTGTGTAAACACAGAGCAACCCAAATATTTAGATATTTTGGGCGAATGATCAAGGATTTTAGAGGATTTTCTAATTTCCTAACAGCTTAATTGCTTTGACTGACACCGAAATCCTTCTCTCACAGATGATTTTTCTGAGGATGTATGACTGCTACCGTGTATTAAAAGTGACAATTTTTCCAGTGTTGATTTACAAGGTTTTACCATCTGTTTTGTAAAGAAAAAAAGAGCATTTGTATTGTCAGGGGGAAATGTTTTCTCCCTAGGGTCAGATGCTACAGTAAACTACAATAGAAACAATTACAATTTTACACACTTTTTTTTTGTGAACAGCGGTATATTACAATAACAAAACAGTGCTGGCCTGTCATTCTGTTGGCCGCAGATTTTAATTTACACCCAAGATTTATTGATTAAATTATGCTATGTGTTCCATGGGAAATTATAAAAGGGTAAATGTTCAGGCCATTCCCCCTAATTCAAGTGAGGTTAGCAATTCATTGACTCAGTAGTAACTGCTCAGTGGACAACAATATGACCCACAATACATTAAAACATCCAAAAACAGGAATTTGCAATATTGTACAGCCCTCTTTTGGTGCAAAGTTTAAAATAAAAGTAAAAATTAAGCAAATTAGTTGCTCTAATTTACCCCAAAAATTGATTGATGACTTGTGTGTGGTACAGAATTTACTCTGGTGAAAACAAAAGTTCAGGAAGTTTCTTTTCCTCGAGCTGAAAGACCTCTTTGTAGGTGGACCTCAAGCTGCTTTGAGAGCATCTTGTGCAACTTTTAGTTTCACTACATCACGGGGACTTGTCACAGGTCTCTGGGGTATCTGAAAATCAGGACAAAACATAGCTATAAAGCACCTCAGTTTTCCATCACACCCCCTCTCAGACCCAACACACAGACACACACACATACACACTAACACGTAAGCCCTGACTTCCTGTGTTTCGCAGATTCTCGTAAAAAACACACAGATGTGAGCAGCTTACCGACGATACTACCAGAACACAGAAGTGCATTGTGCTGCCACAACCCTACACCTAAGCTCCTTTGGTCGACACACACACACACACACACACACACACACACACACACACACACACACACACACACACACACACACATACACACAC
>JAVDPK010002229.1:0-25655 GCA_034780415.1 Cichlasoma orientale | reverse complement strand
AACACCGCTACTTTGCGAATTTTCACCTATCGCGGTGGTCTCTGGAACGCAACCCCCGCGATAGGTGAGGGGTCACTGTACACAGTGCCATTTCCTGTTTATTCCTGATCAGGGATTGGAAATTTATCTCAATTAAGCTGGAAATGCAGTATATAAGGGAAAAACAGTTTGTGTGATTCTAACAACCTTGAAAACCAACATTTGTTATGGCAACCTTGCCTGAACTCTTAGTCAAGCTTTCTTGTGATTGCTTTAATTCTCTAGGACATTCAAAGCTCTTCTTTGGATATTGGCTGCCTTTTGCTCTGTTCTCTAGGTAGTTCATTTATTTATTTTTTTAAGGCCTGCCACTTCTTCTTTTGTCCTCCACTTGTCCAATTTTCCTCAATTTTTTTAAGGACACACTGCACACATTCCAAGATATGCCAAGTTTCCAGCTAATAGATTTTTGAGAATCACCCTGTTTGTGCAAAAATACAGTTTTATGTCTGTCAAACTGTGTCATCATTGGCATGTCTTATAGATTCAACTAAAGAAATAGGAACAAACATGCTTTTGCAACATGCTGCTAGTAACAAAGTGTCTAAAGATACAACAACTGGTTCTTTGCCAAGTTGTCTGTTATGTGTAAACACTGGGCCATCTCTTGAGTTAAGTGCCTTTTTATGCCTGAATCATTCACAGGTCACTTAAGTGGTTCAACAAACAAAACATTCTTCTGAAAATGGTCTTGTACAAGGACTGGACTGAAAATGAGTTAAAAATGCAGCCAAAGAAAAACTCTGAAAGACCTTCAGAGAGCCTGGAGAACTACTGCTCAAGATCACTTTAAAAAGATGACAAGAAAGTCTGGCTCCTTGGAAGCAAAACAAAGACATGAAGGGTGATGCAAGACTTTTGCACAGTACTGTACCTCAGGGGAAAAACTCCCACAAACATCCTGAAGCATAAAATTAAACAACACCTCCTGTTATCGTTGTATCGCTTCTCTTCATTACTGATGAGCCTCATTAATCTGCTCGGTCACATCATGTCTTAACCATGTTAAAGTCATTAACATAAAGTTGTACTTTACTGGAAAAACTGTACTTTTGAATATTTAATAGATTTTAAATTGTAAAGCAGAATTAATGAGAGAAAGTCTACACTCATGAAAGATGATGTATGATTTTATTAAGGCCTGCGTGTTTGCCTCAAGCAGCTAAAAGAATGCAAGCTGTCTTATGGCCTCTGATGTTTATGGACCAGTGTTGATGATGAAATAAATGCGAGGGGAAAAACAAAATTTGACAGCTAGATTCTGCCCTGTGTGCATAAGAGCAGGTTTTTTTTTCATAAAGGAAGAGCTTTGAGACATCCTCATATTTGGCAGCCTGAAGGTGTGAGACAGAAACTAAAGTTGGCAACCTTGCTTTTTTCCCCCCCTTATGTTACTGCAGTTTAAGGTGTCCTCAAAAACAATTACGATATTTAGGTGAGATGGGCAATTCACAAAGACACAAAAAAAGGTATGCGCTAGCAACAGGAATCATACTCTTCTGCATGTCTATCATCAGTTTGCATGCATGCAGTTCAAACTTGTGCCATGCTGAAAAAAGGATGTGTGACTCGATTTGGCAAAATGAGTCAGAAGTCGCACAGTCTAATTCTTAGGAAAGTAACTATGAACCAGCATGTATTGTGGGTCATTTCTGGCTTCACGGGATGTTCTTAGCAACAAGGGAGAGATTACTTACATGTTTTCAGCACTATTATTGGCTACCCGTGATGTCATCTTTAAAATTACTTTGCATATCTAATATATCTCATATGCAAATTAATTTTAATGAGGACATCACTAGTATAATAATCGCACTCAAAACATATAAGTGATCTCTCCCTCGTTGCTAAAAACATCCCGTGAAGCTGGAAAAGACCCACAATACAGCACTGATTCACAGTTATTTGCTTAAGAATTAGCCCCTGCGACTTCCGACTCCTTGTGCCAGATTACATTATGTAAATTCAGACATGAAGTCAACCTGTTAAGATGCTGTCAAACTAATAGAAAGGAGTGCATGTCTCAAAAGGGCAAAAATGCATACAAAAACTTTAAGCAATTAAATTATACTGTGATCTCTGTTTGATAACATGTAAGTGGATATACCTCCTTGCACAAGGCAGTGCGTCCACTGCATTTAGGCTGCTGGTAGGTCTTGGGCAGTGCTCTATAGCTGGACCCCAGGCGCTTGCAGGAGGCATAATCCACCTCCCTGCCCCCTCCTCCCTCCATGTAACGATCTGACAGCCCCGATACCGCATGAGAGAGCTCTTTGTCCCCGAGAAATGACTTGAACTGTGTGTATAGTTCAGGAAACTTCCTGGAAGCAGATGGGCAAAATTATTAATGACAGATAAATTCAAGTACGCCACCATTTAAAGGTATCTTTAATATTTCTTAAGCGGACCTGAATGTCCTATCTCAAAAGAAAAAAAAAAAAGAAGGAATACATTAATATTTGTTGCCCTTTGCTGCACTAATACAAGATATTTGGTCAGGGCTGCTGCAGCTACTATATTAAATCAATTTCCACATCAGTTTTTCTTATTTTATCCATCTCAAAAAACATTTCCATTCACTCACCCCAAGAAAGGAGTGACAAGCTGTAGCAGTTCAGCTCCTGAAACAACTTCCTGGTTGAACAAGGCGATGCAGCGCAGGAAGTTCTCATATACTTCCTGGCTTTTAAACAGGCGACGAACCTAAATGAAAAGTGGATTGACAAGAAAAATCTGACCCATCACTTTAAAAAAAAAAAAAAGATTATGTAAAGACAACAGAGGAAGTAAGGAAAACAAAAGGAGATAAACAGACTAGCATAAACAGGGGGGAGAAAAAAAAAAAATCAACATTACTGCCCTGAAGACTGATCCCTCACCTTATCAAAGAAGGAAAATTCTCTTAAGACTCCATGTTTGCCGACCGAAGCAAAAGACTGATCTTTGGTACAAGAATACTTCATTTTTTTCTAAATATAAAAAGAAAGAAAAAAAGAAATGAACATTACAAACTTTAGTTATCAAAGTGATTATAGTTGCTTTTGGAAAAATACAAACGACTGAACAAGGAGATATTATACACACAAACGCACACACTTGACTTGATGCTGATTTTAAAAAAAAAAAAAGTGTTCCTTTCAAATTTTTTTAACAGTATACTTGCCCTACGGGTGTGGTCTTTGTTTATCTTTTGAGCACCTTCTTCCTGATGTTGTCATCACGCGGTATTGTTACATCTATCACTATGGCCATCTTCCTCTGCTTGTCCACCACTATGCCTGGTTGATTATGTCACAGAATCTTAGCTCGGTCATTCTCAACCACCTTTGACTGCGAATCCCATTTTGTCCTCACGACTTCCAAGCCGTACTCGGCACAGATGTTCCTGTATACTATGCCAGCCATTTGGTTATGGCGTTCCATATACGCCCTGCCTGCTAGCATCTTGTACCCTGTTATGTGTTGGACTGTCTCAGGAGCATCTTCTTCTAGCTGCCAGTGGTACATACCATACCTGTCCTTCCATGATGTTTCCTGTTCTTGCTTCTCCTCTTTCTCTGGTTTCTGCTGCCTGAGGTATTCACTAACCACATGATCAGTTGTGGCCATCTTCCTGATATACTCTTGAATCTTTGTTGTTTCATCCTGGCTAGCGGTTTTGACACTCACTAGTCCTCAGCCTCCTTCATTCAGCTTAGCTTAGTCTCAGGGTGCTGGATTTGGGGTATCTCCTCCTTTGGCCAGCTTATTCTCCCAGCAGGGCATAGGTGTTGATTGCCTTGATCTTGTTCTTCCCATTCAGCTGACTCCTCAAGACTTGTCTTACACTCTGAGGGTATTTGGCAATTGTAGCTTTCCTAGCAGCCTTTTGATGGTTCCCATTTGCTTGTAGGATTCCAAGGTACTTGTCGCTATCCCCAATGTCTGCAATGCTGTCTTCTAGTAGTACAATCCCCTCAGTTCTAACTACCTTCCCTTTCTTTGTTACTATCCAACTACACTTCTCCAGTCTGAATGACATTCCGATGTTGTTGCTGTAGATTCACTGGATCAGTGATTCGATGTCTTGTTCACTCCTGGCATACAGCCTGATGTCATCCATGTAGAGGAGGTGGCTGATGTCTGCTCCATTCTGCAGTCAGTATCCATAACTAGTCTTGGTTATGGATACTGACTACATGATTTGGATGAGGGGGTTCAGGACTATGTAGAACAGCAGTGCGGAGAGAGCATCTCCTTGGTAAATCCTGCACTTGATGGTGACTTGTGCAATTAGCTTCAAATTGGCCTCTAGTGTTGTTCACTACATCCCCATTCATTTCCTGATGAAGACTCTTAGGGACATGATCTTGTACAGTTCTAGGCATTCCAGGATCCATGTGTGAGGCATTGAGTCGTAGGCTTTCAATCTAGGCGGTGCACAGGTTAGTCAGTCTGGTCTTATAGACGTGAGTGACGGCTCCATCTACCAGTAGCTGGTGTTTCGCTCCTCTGGTATTACTGCCAATTAATTTCTGGGCGCTGCTTATGTATTGAGCCATGTGCCCATTCATGCCTGACAGGAGCTTCCATGTTGTGTTGAGGGAGGTTATTTGCTGATAGTTGAATGGGACCAGTCCCTCGGTTAGCCATTCCGGGTGCGTCTCATCCATGAGTGCATATATATTTTATGATGTAACACAATTTGCATTTCCTCTAATACCATTTTTTTAATAGGTTTAATGCTTTTTCAGCAGCCATTTCTCACAAATCCACACTAAATTTATTTATTTTTGAGCATTCATATTTTTTAAATAAAATATGAGCCTAAATCATCTTAAGTATCTTTTTGTTATATGATTATTTATACCATATATGTATGACAATCACTTGACTATAATAATTCTCGTTCACATCAATATGTTATGTGAGGTTGCCGACTTTGAAAAACTGAGTAGTGCCCTTATTAGTGCACTACAGTAAATAGAAATAATACAAAAATAAATATTACTTTATGTACTTAATTATTTATACTATCTATATATCCCACGCATGTGATATTACTGCATGTATAAGGATAAATTTTGTTCCAGGCCTATGGGACAATTTTTGTGCAGAATGTTGCAGTACATAATTTACTGTCAATAAAAGTAAATGACATACATCATAGGGCTTATATGCAACACATCAATATATGCATAAATGACAAACATTTTTATATGTTTTACTCAATTATGTCAGCTTTAAAGGTATGTGATTTTAAAGGTTCAAATAAATTGATATTCAGTGAACTTTCATTTATTAGCATGTACTTGTTTTCAATTAAATGTTGATGTGGAACATGGCCATCTCTTCCATTATCCAAATTGTTGCTGAGTTACTTAACATTTATTTGTATATGGAGAAAAAAAAATTGGCCGAAAGAAGAGAAGGTTACAATGCTAAAATTCAGCCGTTGGCAATTCTAACCACCATTCTGTAGTGTCTGTAACAGGACAAAAATTCAATGGTTCCCTTCAAAGCTGCACATTTTTTAATCAATCGTGAATACTTCACAAAACTTTGCACCCCATTTCACAAGATGATAAAGTTTTAGAAACTATCCCAAAAACTTGCATATAACAGACCTTATTTTTTGCCAATAATGCACAACTTTTGGCTGCTCGACTGTGACTGCCCCACTAAAGCAAGAACCTACCTTGAGCAGTGGGGACATATGCTGGAGAAGTATGGGCCTGGGTCTCTTTTTGTTCTGTTTGGTTATCGTGTCCTCTTCCTCTGTCCTTTTCAGCTGCTCTTTTCCCCCAGTCAGTGAGCTGCCTGTGAACTATAAAAGAACAGGCACATGGGAGAAAAAAACCCCAAAAACTTCAGTTTTACTTTTTGGCACTTTCGCTACTACTAACTATAACATCATATTCTTAGAAAACTGGTTTAACAGAAAAACAATTTTTTTCCCCCAACTTTTAAATTCAAACAGTTCAAAAGCAAAAAGAAAAAATTTCTTTGTAAATTTGCTTGAAAAGTTCCCTGAACAGTAAGTATCAAAACACTTATTGAATGTTCTCAATGAATTATTAAGCTCTAAATGTGGTTGAAGTGCAGATTTGACAAGGAAACAGTCAGTGAAAGTGCAAAGGAAAAAAGCAGGTTTTGTACTGCACTGACTAATAAATGTGAATATTATCAGCCTAACATTTCTCAGCAGTAAATATACAAAATGTCACTGTTGTAAACTCTGTTAAAATAACTGGAAACGGAGGTGCCATTTTGCGGATGCCCATGTGCCCTCTGGCTGAAATGCAGCGGCCCAGGGTCAAGTCTACCCCGTGTGTCCTCCCCTGCTCTCTACCCCTCTTCTTTCTGTCCACTCTTCACTGCTAAAATGTCCAATAAAGGCAAAAAAGCCTGAAAATAAATCTTTGAAAAAATAAATAAATAACTGGAAAAGGGAAATGTTGCTTTCATGCCTGACTGTAGACTGTTTCTGTTCCAACCTTCTACATTTTTATCTCCTTCTAAAATGGAACATTATGAATCTCTGTGTACTGCCGCTTGACTGACCAGTGATCTCTTGGCATCGGGCAAGAATTGTCCAAACTCAGCCAGCAGGTCTTCTTGTCCCTTGAAGAGACTGGCAACTTTAGAAAACACCTCATCTTCTGTCATCCCACTGCTGCCTCGGCTCCCTCGACTCTCCTTCACTTCCAGCTGCTCCTTCTGAAATGTTGTTGGGGGGTGGAAAAGGGAGAAGAAAAGAAAAAAAAACAAAAACAATACTCAGCATCTGCACAAAAAAAAACCAAAACAAAACTAAACATTCTATACTATGAATATGCAATGTAATGACTTTAGTTCTACAGTACCTGATATGTGTGAAGAATTTCTAGGAAGGCTCTATAGATCTCTGGATGGTCCAAGAAACGGTTTTTAATCTTGTTTACATAGCTGATGGCGCTGTCAAATTCTACAGGGCTTGTCTCTGAGGCAGGTGGGGACACAGATGAGGTGGTGGCTGGATTTTGGCTCTCTCTGCTAGTTAGGGGAAGAGAAAGTCTGCTGGGAGGTTCTGGAGGTCCTGCTGCTGAGGAAGATAGGGGCTCTGATGAGGCCACCTTGACTTCACTGGTCTGGGTAGGTCCAACTTCAGAGTGAGTAGAAGAGGCACTGCCCGAGGTCGCAGCAACTGCAGGAGTGGCCGGACTCTTCCCCTGCGAGCCTGGGGATACCTGCACAGAAAAGCATCGGTAGAGTGAAGGTGAGCTATATGAGGATACATTAAGCAAATGACATTTTAAGCATATGCCAGTCCAGGTGGCAGTTATGTTGTAACCAACTTTAATGTGTTCATGTTGCTACAGATATATTAAACACTCAAACCTAACTTCCCTCAATGGGTTTGTTTCAAATCTCTCCCTTAGCAGTATATAAACTCTATATACACAACAGAAAGGTAAACAGTAAATGTAGTGCACTAAATACTAGAAAATGATTTTCAACAGAAAAGGTCTGCCTTAAATTTCATATGAAACCTTAAGTTTTAGGGGGAAAAATGCATACATGATGCATTCTTTACGTCTAATGTTCAGGAAGCAGAAAGATTAAATTTCTATCTAAATGCATGTATTTGTAATTAAATTCAATATTAAAAGAAAGTCGTTCTGATGCAAATCCCAAACAACACTAACATTACACCTCAGGTTGCCCAAATCCCAATATCATGCCATCCACTACCTCAACAAGATCGTTTCTCACAGAACAAAACATCACTACAACTTAGCTTCTAACTTTTACTTAAAACAATAAAATTGTAAAATAAATACACAGAAACTAAAAGGGCTGAAAATGGCCTCTGCATTCATTCTGTGTACTTTCAGGAAAAACTGAAAACACGTAAATTGTATGCTTAAAAATGGATTTAACTCAATCTGAGCTGAGGCACATTGGTTTTGATTGCCACTATTTGAAATCATTAGAAATCCCTCACTGCAGTTATTTTGGTATCAGACTATAGACATCATATATATGTACCAATCTAACATGGATTCCTAATCTCTGAAATTCTTTTTGCACACAGCTTGGATATGTACAGGAAAAACAGCACTCCAGCTGTAATTTTATTTAACTACCAGACAGACAAATTTGCTGTCTCATTTTGTAGTGAAACCTTCATGAGGCACTGCATTCAGCTGAAGTTCAGTGCAGCAGAAGCACACCTGTTTCCTCCTAAGATGTTCTGTGGTCTTAAACATATAGTACCTTCAGCATACATGGCTGTACATTGCTTTACTGCTGTAAATTTCAGATCTGAATATACAAAGCACTTGTTCTTGTTTTTTTAAAGAGCGAGTATCTCACCTGTGGAGAGAACGGAGACTGAAGGAAAGCCACCCCATTCTTGGGAACCTCTATCCGATACCCTGGTGGCAAAAATGCATTGAAGCCCAAGACGAGGTCTGGGTGTCCATGGAACAGTTGTGATACACGGTTTATCACCCCCGGTGTGTCGATGCTATTTAAGAAGACAGACATTTTAGAAGTTTGGTTGACAAAGAAAGATTAACTTCCTCTCTTAAACACTGCAAAGCAAAATTAGAAAACAAATGCTTAATCAGGGCTATACAGCTTAGTTTATAATAATAAAAATTAAAAAAAAAAAAAACAGTAGACTTACTAATTATAAATCCTCTTAGTCCACCCATTAATTTCAAGATAATAATACCTGTCGTATAATTACAGTAAGAAGCTATCTGCTGTTTCATATGCACTGATAAGCTCCAGATTGTGTGGTTTAATCCTTGGGTAGTTATGTTTCACAAAGTAATGAAACTCCACACACAAGCCCCACAATCATCATCTAAAGAGTATGTAAGAGAATTTGTGTCATTAAAAATGCATTACTAAAACACTATTGCTTCTGATTTTCACCTTCGCAGAGGTACATCTGCCTGTTGGTCAGCAAAATTACACAAAAACCATGCTCCGCCAAATTTCATAAAATTTGGCGGAGCATGGGTAAATGAAGATCCCACTGCATTTTTAAGCAGATTAGAATCACTTTCCTTAAAAATGCAAGATAGGTAATTTACTTTGGCAGAGTAATGTGCTCCCTATGTGTTCCTGTAGTTGCTTGTGGTTTGTTTGCATAAATGCCCACTGGGTACCTCTGTGACTTGAACTCTTTCATGATGTCAAGAAACTTGTTATATATGCCAGGATCATTCGCAAAACGAATTTTGACTTGGTCCAGGTATGACAAGGCATCTTCAACCTAAACAGAAAGAAAGAAAAGAGAAAAAAAAAACATCAGTACAGAACAAAGCACAGGCAGTCTCTGCTGGATATATGGAGCAGCATTTTCCCCAGCATCTAGTTGTTGTTCATGGTGTATAATTTTACAGAGACACGTGTAATTGGGCAATAGCTTGTTTACACCTTTCAAATGCTACGTTTTGTATTATTAATGAATACATTTATTTGACATTTCTACTATGAAATTTCAGGCAGCCCATAGTACAGATTTTTATGCGCTATATACGAGTGTTACATGAACTAACGCGAATACTGATTGCTTTCTTCACTATCAGCCAAAGTGCAACATCAACAAATCCTCTGGTTAGCAGTACAAGCTGTCCAACTAACGCTAAATAAATAAATAACTGGGCATACACAAGAGACACCGAGCAGCTTTTGTTCATTACTCCACTGCTTTCTTTCGCTACCACAGCTAGGCTAGTTTAGATTGCGACAAAAGGGGGAAAAATGTCTTCACACAAGCCATTGTCACAAATAGTCCACATCTTAAGAGGGTTGTTGTAGCTAGCGTTTAGCCAAGAGCCATTCGACTGACGATAATAACTCCACCAACACTTGCAACACCTACCCGCATACAAATTTATACAATGTTTAGTCACAGTTGGTCCCCGGCCAACAGTGTCGCGTTGACAAAAACAGTACGACATATTAAAACATTATGATAACAAAGAAACGTGTAATGAAGCTGCTAATGAACTGAAATAGCCGTTCTCGGCTAGCCTGGCTGACGTCCTCCACTTTGTTCGGGGTGGCTGAAAAAACGAACAAGGAGGAACTTCCCACAAACGAGGTCTGAGTTAACGTTTGCTCACAGAAGCACTTATTGATATCGCAAATGAGAAAGTACCACTAACTGTGCCACTCCACCGTCACTCGCACATCCACTATACGAAGCACAGCTTCTAAATCTAACATTAAACATCAACGTTAGGCTGTTTAGCAATGAATTACTTTTAATAGGCCAACGAGCTAACTAACGCTAGCCAGCCGATCCTTTCACTACTCTCGACGGCAGGAGAGAGAAAGAAAAAAAAGAGAGCACCAAATCCAATGCAATGATCCGACGAACAAAATGGTTCTGACTCTGAGGCACTTTTCCCTTGTCATGTCCGTTGTCTCCTTACCTTCAGCTTCTGGAAGTGCTGCTGCTGCACTTGCTTTTGTGTTATAACATAAGGCTTGTCTTGAATTTGGTTTATTTGCTTCGCGGTGCTGTGCGCCTGAATTTTCGCCATTATCCCGGCGACAGGAGGCTCGAGAGCCGCTACCACAACTTAAGAGGGAAGCTTCGGCGTTACCTCCAGTTGTTGGCTAGCCGACAAACCTTGCTCTCGGTCGGGAAGCCAGCCTGCCAGCAAGCAACCCTACTCTGCCTAGCTGGACAGTCTGGGCAGAGGCAAAAAGAACGGGAAATCCAGCAGAATGAATGTTGATGACAGACAACCTGCTACTCCCGGCGACTTCGATGAAACATCACCATCGAATTAAACAAGCCCAGACGAGAACTATCGGAAAATAAGCTCAGAGACAATGGTTACCGTTTATCGTATTTAAAATAACTATCGCCTGTCTCTTTAAATTCGGCGGCAGCGGTCTGTCTTGGCGTCCGGAAGCCAGAGTAGGAGTGAAAAAATTAGAAAAAAAGAAAAAAAAAGTGAAAAATTGAACTGCGCAGTCGCAGCGATGGGAGGAGTTGAGTTCACAAGAATCAGATTGCTCCACTCCCCCTTCACTGCTACAAAGGAGCAGCGCTACTCCATGCAGAAGGATGGCTGCACACTCCACAACGGTGCCCACAACTACAAGCTCCACGGTGGACCGAGCGCTGACTGGGAGAAAGATCGATACAGGGCTATTGATAGACACCTACGGCTCATTCAGAATGGATTCAGCTTGGTTTTCCAATACAGGAGCCAGAGGCAGTTTTAAACAACTTCAATGGATGTGTGGAAGCAAAGAAGAAAGGAACAAATATTTTGTTTTAAAAGGTTTTATTAGTGACTGATTTACACATGGAGTAATTATAACAATGAAAAACACCATTTGCGCATTGCATATCGGCAACATTGTGATCATTCTACCATTGAAAGGTGCTGAAAGGTATCTGCCATACTATTAAACTATGAGGCATCCACTATGAGGATTTTGCAGCTAATTTCCACCTTTGTAACCACTGCTGAAAAGTCAGTCCTCCTTTAGTGACTCCAGGAAGGACGTGCTGGGCTGGTCTATCCCACCTGCATGAACATACAAAACAAAATAAGTTAATAACCAGATTATGAGATACTGACTACTGACAAGGACAAAACCAGACCAATAAAATCTATTAGATACTGACCTATCACACATGAATTGGCTTGTATGTATGAAATGTTTTTTAAAAATTGCAATGAAGGTTTTTAGAAAGGGTGTCATCACATATCTCCAGCAGAGCATGCTCAGACTCCTTTGTTTTCAATATGCTCAGCACTGTTCGCCACGTGAAATTTCTGGAATATTAACAATAACTCCAATATTTTCCATTTTCACATAATGCATGTATAATAAAGATTATCAGCTGATATAGCCAGATAACAGTTTTTACTTCAAAAAAATTCCAGTACTGCTCAGGCTCTAAAAGTATCACAGTTGTTTAAAACAAAAATCTGTGTAGTTAAGGTTTAAGCTAGAGTTCATTTTCATAGTTTCAGTTCCAAAATGCACAATTAGGTGAATGAAACCACTATCAGCCAATTTGCCACAAAAACCAGAAGATCACCACTGAAAAAGGTATTAGTCTAAGACCTGGCTTGATCCATGTCTGGGAAACCTGCTGGATATTCACTCTGGATTAACGAGATGTCAATCAGCCAATAATAATCTCAATTACTGATCAGGTGTAATTTGTCCATCACATTACTGAGACCAGTTAAAAATGGCAAGTACACTTATCATTCCATAATGGGCTGCATAATAGCAAAAAGGCCTCATCAGACAATCAATGTAAGATCATTAAAGCTGCCCAAATCACTTATTTGGAAAGCAAAACCACATACAAAGGTGCATGCAAAAAAAAAAAAAAATCAAAGTATTATGTAGACGTTAAACCAGGAAGTAGTTCTAATGGATGTTTAAAACATGCTCTTTTGGTGATTACTTGTCACTCATTTTCACTTCCAGATGTTGTTTAGGTAACAGACTGGTTTCAAACCACTGTAAGCTGTGTCACACTTGGTAATTCTCAGATCTCAATAGCAAAGTTAGGAGCATTTTTAAAACACAGCCAGATTAGAAAGAATTTTCCTGTATAATTTTTTTTTTTTTAAATATGCAGCATTTGCCTTTTTTAAAACGGGTTATCAATTTAAGAATTGTGTCCCACCAGTAAGAGATGGCAGTTTTGACTTGATCCCCATAGGAAAGGCCCTGTGCACAGCATTGGGTGAGGCCTCTGACTCTTGGTACCAAAGACTTCAGAAGCTTTTGGTCTTCCTCCATGACTCTAGACAGGAGAGCTGAGAGGCATAATGCAGACAGTAGTACATTACTAAAACTTATTTCAATCCATGGAACATTTTATTTGATGTGGTACCACAAATTCATCAATATATTAAGCACGTGTACACCAAACATTGCCCTCATTTGTGTTTAAAGCAAAAGTTTCTCTTGGTAAGTTCTACTGGATACCTTTTTGATCAGATGCATACAGCTGCTCCGCTTCCTTCTTTATCTTCTGCAGAGTGGCAGAGTGAAGTTGAAGTAACTGACTGAGAAAACGCAACTCAAGCTGTTGTGAGCGCGATCGGGAACACAACTCCTCTGGAGCCTTTAGTTGGGTGGTGTCAAAGTCAGAGAAAGACAAAAAAAAAGTTACTACCACATTGCATAAGCAAAAAAATAAACACCTCGTGGCAGCCTGGTAAATGCAAGTCTATTGTCCCTCTGTGTTGTGAAATTGATTTTCAAAGATGCAATTTTTATAATCTCTGCTCATGAGAGGTATGGGATCAATCGATGGTAGTTAGAGTTCATCACAAGCACTCTAGGCACATTTAAGGAGTAGTTGCAAACAATGATTTTGTAGAAAATCATTTTAGAGAAATACAAATGTATCCACAGGCAAACAAGTTAGGATGCTGAGATTGTCCTGAAGTCCCTCTTATAAGCTGTAATTGTATAAACTCTTCAGGCATTAGTGACTGAAATTACAATTTGAGTGTTTGAAATAGTCTACAGTTCCATAGATATAATAATCATGATGTCACCAGTTCAGATGCCATAACAGTCACTGTGACATCTACTTTTACTGAAGCCAATGGCTCAGTCACAAGTAAACACATGATAGCAACCTCACTGCAACTAAGGAAGGAAGGAAGGAAGAAAGAAAGTGGTTGCCTGGTGACTGCATTGTATTTTTTTTGGGTTCAGCAACCAACTCCAGCAGAACACTCAGAGGGTGAGTGTGAAACACCCTAAACCACTGGGCGACCCCCTTCAATCACAAGGCAGTTGCACAGGTTGTCTAATGGGAGGCAACCTGTTGCCAAAAAATAAAAAAAATTACGGTCCAACACAGACTGACTGCAATCACTCTCAGACTGGCAAAGGTTTGCAACTAATTGTGGTCTAATTTATAGATACAGACAAGATTGCCTACACGATGCAATCAATCTGAATCAGTCTGCAGTATTGAGAAAAGCTTGTCTGTGATGCGTCTCTTTGCAATAGAGCACTTGATTCCACTCAGCTGTCTGTCAGTTTGCAGTTAAATTGCCATCCTGCAGCAACTACATCACCATTTGTAAACAAATTTGTAATCTTCTGTTTTAAATCTATGAGGTTGTGGCTGGACTCTTAATACAAACAGTTAAAATCAATTTCTGTGGTATGTAGATGGTAAGAGATTTGCAACAGATTTGCATCTCAGTTAACTGCCATATTATCACAAACAGATTGCATGTATGATTTCCAATTTGACATTTGCATTATATTGCCAATACTTACCTTGTACAGAGGAAATGACAGGCTCTGGCACAAGCTGCTGAAAGTTGGAGACTGCAAGCGATGGATGGACAACCATGATGCAGGAATTCTTTGCATACTAAACAAAAAAATAATAATTACATTTCTGGTCAGCAACTGTCACCCCTAGATAAAGATGAAATAGATTAAATATGTCTTCTTTTGATGCACTAAGTGCTTAGGTTCATTGCAGCTGGAGCCACAGATTTACCACCAATGAGGCAAATATGATAGTTATCACTGTCTTGCTGCATTTTTCTTCCTCCATCTGTGAATTTGTAATTTATCATTAATTGCAACAAAATTCAAAACAAATGAGTGTTAGGAGAAAAAAAATGACAGCATAATTTGAGTACCTCCTCCTGATTTTATGCTGGGTGCACATTTTACCACCAAATAAATGTATACTTGAACAATAGTAAATACAGTGTATTAGTTACCTACTAGACTGACTGATTTACCCTCTTTGGGTATCAAGCAACATGCTCATACCCTTCAATAGTCCTGCGGTCCAGTGAAAGAAGTGAAACTGTTCCCAGCTGTTTGGCCTCCTTAGAAATAGAGTTCCTTAGACTGTTGGCTGCGGTGGTGACATCTTCAAATTGTGGTACTAGTTTTGCCTGGATGAATTCCTCTAACTGAGACAAAACAAAGGGATTAAAATACTCAATGTGTTACAAAAATATGCTTTTAGTCTCTCTTTTTTTTTTTTTAAAGTATAACTTGTAATAAAATCCTTCACTCCAGAGTGAATCAACTCATAAATCATATCTTTGTATTCAGTGTAATTGATCCTGACCTCTCTGTGAAGATTAATCAGCTGCGTCTTAGCCGTCGAGTTCCCCTTAATCAGGCCTCTGATCTGCTCTTGTCTGAGAAGCTGCAAAGACACAAAAGCAGAATGTGTTTATTTTTTAATGATGTGACAAATACTAGCAAAAAGTTTGCCTCTCTCCGTGTAACAAGCATAAGACATCTAGACCACAGACATGCAAAAGATTTAATCCAAGAATATTGTCCATCAACTCTCACCACTAGTTGTCTGAAGTCCAGAATGCTCTGCCACTGGCTGCGAAGACTTCTTAGCGTCTCCTGTCGACTTCGGGCATGTTGGTCAAGTTGGATGCAGCGGTCTCTGATATAATCCCTGGCAGCTGTCTGCATCACACACTGCAGTTCCACCTCGAGAGCTGATCTAATAGACCCCAGTACAAGAAAAGGAAAAAGAAAAAAAAAGCATAATGAATAAAAGACAAAGTTAGTCCTTCTAAAGTTGTTACCACCAATTAAAACAATCTCAACTAGCTGTTTGCAAACAGTATAAACACAAAGATTAAAGCTGACTCAACCAAGACAATTTTTAATGTTCAGTCATCAAAAAAAAAAAAAAAAAAAAAAAAAAAAAAAAACCTCAACAATAACTAATTCTGACTGACCCAATAATTGCAGCTTTTGTTGGACCTTATAACAAGCGACCCTGTCCTATATTGCAGTACTGAGAAATACAATAATGTGATGGACAAAAATAGAGGGTCTATTTCAGTTGGACTTACAGTGCCAAAGATTCATCCTGGAGTTCAACTCCAATACCAGACACCTCAAGCTCAGCCTCCTTCTTACGGGCCTGCAACTGGTTTTTGAGCTGCTGGACTCTGGAGCGAGTCTGTGCCAGTTCCACTAAGCTCTGCTCCACCTCTTCCCAAGCGGCCTGGAGCAACAATCACATGGAGGTCAATGCATAAAAAAGTACTGATCACAAATGCCAGTAAAGACAGTCATGGTAACAAGAAAATACACTCTCTTTAACTCATAAGGTTTTTATAAGGTTTATAAGGTAAAAAAAAAAAAAAAAATTAACAAGTATGTCTTGTTTGGAAGGGTTGCCGAGAGAAAGCCTCTCCTCTCTGAAAAGAACAGCTTAGGTTTGCAAAGTTGCATCTGAACAGACGAGAGCAAAGTGGAGGCAAATGTGAGGCCATCTGTCAGACAGCTAAAGCTTGGCCAAACCACTGTCATGCAGCTGGACAATGATTCCCTGCCAATCTACAACAGAATGGCTTTATAAAAAAAGAATCAGAATCAAGGTATTGCGGTCAAAGTCCAGACCTCAATTCAACTGAAATGCTGTGGCAGGACCTTAAGAGAGCTGTGCTAATGCCCACACACCTTAATAAACTGAAGCAATGTGGTTAAGAAGAGTGGGTGAAAATTTCTCCACAATGATGTGAGAGACTGATAAAGTCATACAGAAAAAGAATACTTCAGGTTATTGCTGATAAAGGTGGTTCCACGAGCCACTGAATCATGGGGTGTACTTAGTTTTTCACACACTGTTTCTGCATTGATTTACCTCATTTTAAGAGCTTGTACGGACCAGATTATTTTTTAGTATTTTCTGATATGTAAATTGTTAGAATTACCAGAGTGTACTTTCTTTTTACCATGACTGCATGAACATCGTATCTTAAGCTGTGAACATCATGCATTACTGTATTATACTAAAATGTGACTGCACCTCTAAAAGGCTCTTAACTGGTGGTAACTCATTTTCCTCCTCTGCTGACATATCCAGAAGGTGATCGCTTTCATAGCGGAACCTGCACGCCAAAGAAAAATGCATCACACTGAAAAATTTTAAATGCCGTGAAATGAAAGATCACAATCATTGCCTTACTGTAGAGCTGTTACATCCCATGTCACATCCAGAGAAGCTAGTTTCTCCTCCAATAACGTCTGCTCTCTTGAAGCTAAATATTGCAGGGCTGATAGGACATGGTTTGGAGGGTAACCACCCAACATGTTCTGAAGACACAGCAAGCGACAGTGTGTTAAGTCAAAATTAGAGATCATGTACACACAAAAATAGCAGACTCTGATCAAAATACACCAACCTCAACAGCACCCAGCCAGTACTGAAATACAGCAGCCTTCTGGTCACGGCTCATACTGTGGGGAAAACCAAAAAACGAGTAAACAACTTTTATAGTTTAATTAAATTTTATCATGTACCCACTGTGGTCCTTACTGTGTCGCTGCAGAGTGCTGTGTTTTCAATTCACTTGCTTGTAAAGACTGATAGAAATGGACTCTGTCGTCACACAGCTGTCTCACTTCACGCTAAAGGGAGAAAAATCAAAGAAATGGATGATTTCGTTCAGTCATCAGCTGATATGCTACAGATACCTCGGTACGCATCTGATTACAGATTTGTGTGAATGTTGCTATTCTCGTGAAATTTTAACTGAATTTTCACAAATTCAGTTAAAATTTTCACAAAGCCAGCAATGCCAATAGACTGGCAACCTGTCCAGAGAAGTGTTGCAACTGCCACCACTTTTAGAAAATACCACTCCACGAGCAGGGACTTTTGGATGGTTAAAATTATTTCTTGTTAGTAGTCACTGAACTGCCTTGTGTTTCTGCTGGCTACGGCAGCTTTAATTTAAACCCTTGAAAATGCAAAGGGTCCTTCAAGTGGTGGAAAAGCAGCTATATTCACTGTTTTGGTTGAATTAAAGCATTCTAAACTTACCAGAACTTGTGCTTCTGTTGCTACTTTGGTGTTGAGTTTGTCATCATCTCTGCTGCTGGAAGGTTTATCATCAAACAGCACTTCAATTTCTGCTTTTCTGCAAGAAACACACACATAAAAGTAAACCGCAACATGATTTGTGAAAGAAAAGCTATCGCTCTCCTTTATCACTTTAAATGCACAAGTAAATATTTGTGCTTTACCGGGCCATGTGTTCCAGTGCCTGGCAGTGCACACTGATCCCTTGCACATCATCAGAGAGCACCTTTCGGCTCAAAATGCAGCGCTGCCTGAAGGCCTGAAGAAACAGCTCTCTGCGTTGGTTGTCCTCCATGTGGGCCCAGGTTCTACTGATTGACTGCTCTGTATGATCACACCAACAGCAGAAAATGTAGCTATTAAACGCAAATGGCAAAATGGCAGCCATTTCTGCTTGGGAAGGGACAACAACAACTTTTTCCACAATCACATAAAACAATGTACTGCCTCCAATGGTGTAGTGGTTAACATGTTCACTTGGCAAGCAAAAGGAAGTAGGTTCAATTCCAGATGTAATTCCGGTGTAAAACTCTGCCAAATCAAACATGTGGAACTACCAACTGTGGTGCAGCCAAAGGTGGTTTTAATCATGTAAAATGATTTATGAGGAAATTGATATCGTTGACTCAGGCTTTTCAGCCCTTTGTGGTATGTACAAAATAACTGAGCTGAACTTGTTTCCATGTGAACTGTGTAAAATTCTAAGATATTTTTCCAAATATTCTCAGATGCATTTTCTTTTTTTTTTTCTTTAAATAAAAAAAAAATTACAAGCTTCAGATCAGTGTATTTTCTCAAGTTAACGTTTAATCAAAGTAGTGAAAACACGGTGACTTAATACCCATTTTAAAATGTAATTTAAAATCTGTGTTAATATAGTAATTCCCAAATGAAGTCTAGCATAGTCCATGTATGTTCAGTTAACTGACGATTCTAAATTGACCGTAGGTGTGAGTGTGAATGGCTGTCTGTCTCCCTGCGTTAGCCTGTCAGAGATTGGCAGCCTATCCAGAGTGTGCCCTGCCTCTCACCCAATGACAGCTGGGATAGGCTCTAGCCCCCTGTGACCCTGAATTGCATAAGCGGAAGAGAATGGCTGGATGGACGGGTGGCACAAAGGAAGTCCAACCCACAGTGTATATGAGGGACTAACCTTGTGTGGCCATCTGTTCCTCTGTTATACTGATCTGAGAGTCCAGGTGACTGATCTCACTTTTCAGCTGCTCTATCTTCCTCTGAAGCTCTTTACGCTTTGCAGCCTCACTCTGGCCCTCAGTCTGACAACACACCAGCAAACACAAACATCGCTTTACGGAAACGCCACCTTGTTAATATGAAGTGCAGTCACTGAAGATTAATGACTTACAACTACTGGGGAAAAGAAACAAGTTGAAGCCTACCTCCTTGTCTTGAAGTAGTTTATACCTAGTAGTAATGTCAAGGATAATAAAGCATATAAAGAACAAAGAAATGTAAGCATTCAGTTGCCAGTGAAATTCATAAAGTAATGCAGGTCAAGTTTAATATGTCTATTGTGAAGAAGCTGGAGGCTTTGCAAATCTCAGTCAGGGCCAAACAGGATACCACTGAAGATTGCCACGCATGATCCTCACATTCCTGGAGAAAAAAACAACAAAAACAAAACAGCGAAATCAGTGAATGACTGCAGTTTATTTTAGAAACCAAGCTATTCAAGAAGTGCCACGGATTTTTTTTTAATGGACCTCACAAGAAAGTACTGCGTGAATGTGGGAGTACACAGAGGAAACCAGCCATGCCCTAGCCACAAGAGGTTAATGAATAGCAAAGACTGACCTTTGCTGAAAAACATGCTGGATAACATATTTCCATATGGGCTTCCCCGTCCCAACACAAAGCCTGGAAAACAATCAATCAACATTAGCTCAAGGCTGAAAATTGAGCACCGTCTACGTTTCAGTAACAACACCGATGGCAGGGAATATAAAAGAAGACACCAACGTTTTAAAATAGTTGTCATTAGGCAGCCTGTCCGGGGACAGCCCAAACTCCTCTGTTGCCCAGCGTTTCAACTCCTGAACAAGATTTCTGTCCGCCATCCTGACAAATAACAGCTGGTAGCGAGATGGCTAAAGCTAGAAATAACAACAGGACACTACTGTTATCAACCAGCGTCGGATTGGATTTAACTCACAGATATCCCTCCAACTTACTGTGCTCCTACGAAAGATGCGTCTTTAATTTAATACAAATAAGTTATGATAGTAACACAGCAATCAATATATATAATTTTCTGTAACCTAAAATATGTTCAAACTTTCAAGTTCCCGCCTGTCAACAGTATTTCCGATCAACGACCACAGAGGAGGAGGGAGGAGGAGAGTACCGCCACCCGCTGGACGGGAGCGCAAATACAACTACAGCCATTTGCTGTCATCAATATTATCAACATTGTCATTTAACCCTTACTGGACACTTTTAGGTATACCTCCTAAATTGCTCATTAACACAAATATCAAATTAATCAATCACGTGGCATTCAGTGTATTTAGGCATGTAGACATGCCCACAACAACCTGCTAAAGTTCAAACTGAAGAAGAAAGGTCACTTAAATGACTTTGAATTTGGCATGGTTGTTTGTGCAGGAGAAAATGCCCTGTTGATGTCAGAGGTCAGATGAGAACGACCTGTTTCAGGCTGATAGTAAGGCAACAGTAGCTCATTTCAACCAAGGTATGCAGGAGAGATATTCTGAACACAGGTGGGATACAGTAGCAGAAGACCACACCAGGTGCCACTCCTGTCAATCCAGAACAGGAAGCTAAGGCTACAGTTTCAACAGGCTCACCAAAAGTAGACAATAGAAGATTGTAAAACATTGCCTGCTCTGATGAGTCTCAATTTGCATAATCAGGTCAGAATCTAGTATAAACAACATTAAAACATAGCTCCACCCTGCCTTGTATCAATAGTTCAGACTGGTGATGGTGATGTAATGGTGTGGGGAGTATTTTCTTGGCACACTTTGGCTCCAGTAGTACCAGTTGAGCATCATTTAAAGGCCACAGCTTACTGCAGTATTACTGCTGTCCATGTCCATTCCTTTAGGACCACAGTGTACCCATCTTCTTTGTGCAGAGGAACAAAAAGTGTTATCTGCCATTTATTATACCCTGACTGATATAATTGTAAACAAACTAACATGCCATTTAGGAAACAGCAATTATAACATTATGTAAGTATGATGTATTTCATAATTGCTGTATTCAAAGGCTTTTATCTGGTGTACTCAGTAACATCTCATATGCACTGCATTTGTTGATCTGACTCCAATTTGAATGAATTTCTATGAATTTTAGTTTAATGGTTTAAATAAACTAGATTAAAAATGCAGATGTAACACTATGAAAACAATTCTAGTAAACGTGCAGCTTCACATTATAAAAAAAAGAAAACCTACATAAACTGTAAAAGGAAAATTAAATACACACTAAGTCAGAAAGTGGCTCCTGAATACATCCATCTTTTATTTGTTTTACTGCAGAGAATCAGCAATTTAATTGATGTCTAAATGCACATGGCATTTAAAAAAAAAAAAAATCACCTTATCTTGTCAAAGAGATTTAAAACTGATACAGGCTCCTGAAAGAAAGACAAAAAAAAAATTGTTAATATTTTCTGCAGGTGTGATGGTGGTGGTCTGTTAAAGCTCTCCACCAATTAGCGCTTTCTTACCTTTGTTGACCGCGTTTTACTGAATACTTTCCAGAACCTTAAAGTCTTATCTCCAGACCCCGTCACTATCTTCTCACCATCCGGGGACATGGCCTAATAGTACATTTGTTAATTATTATTTAAAAAACAAAAACAAAAAACAACAACATATTTTCATGTTCCAATTTATATTGTCAGTGGAAAGAAAACACGTTGGCTGACCAGGTAAAGCACTCTGGAGGAGTGTCCCGTGAGCGTGGCCACCTGAGTGAGAGCTGGATATTTCCACACCAAGATGTGGTTGTGATAGTATCCATGGGTGCTTACCTGAAGCTTCACAAATCTGCAAAAACTGCATGTACAAATTGTGGAACAATTTCAGAATAATGTTCCTCAAGGTAAAATTGTACCAGGACAACATGTGGACAACAGTCCTCTCCCAGAAGTCCAGCTTTTGCTCTCCTCAGTTCCCAGACATTTACAGACTGCTGCTAAAAGAGGAGATGCTACAAAACGGTAAACATGTCTCTGTCCCCACTTTTTTGAGTCGTGCTGCTGCCACCAAATCCAAAATGAGCTAATATATTTCTTACAATAGTACATTTTTTCAGTTTAAACTTTTGATGTGTTTTCTGTTCTATTGTGAAGCAAATATGAGATTTTCAAATCATTGCATTCTGTTTTTACTTATAATTTACACAGCTTAACATTTTTTTTTTTTTGGGTTGTAGCAGGTCTCACAACAATCTCGGAAACCCTTCCTTTCTCTCTTACTGCTATCCTCCTGACACACATCACCCCTGACACTTGTCTCCATCCACTCCACCCTACCCGCACTCTCTTCTTCACCTCTCCTGTGGACTGTTCGTTGCTTTGGATGGTTGACCCCAGGTATTTAAACTCATCTACCTTCACTACCTCTGCTCCTTGTAGCTTCACCTTTTCACCTGTCTCCCTCTCATTCACACAGGTTTCTGTCTTGCTTCTTCTGACTTTTCTGACTTTTAAATGTGTTGCATAGCAACTTATTCTTAATGCAAATGTTATTTTTTATTTCGTTATAAATCCCCAGGCAGCAAATCCATTGTGTACAGTGTGCACGTGGAGTCTCTTACCAGCTCATTTGTATGTTTGGACCAGGCCAGGTTGCAGACCTGAGAGTCGGTGTCCACACAATTCAACGGCTGCGATGTCAAGGTATTCCAAAATCGAATACAGCACTCGGCATTGCCACCCCCTGAGGCCAGCAGGCCACACTGATGGGGGGACCAGGCAATGGCTTTAACTGCAGCCAGGTGATCCATGTACATCTGCACTGGGCTGAGTGACGAGCGGTCCCACACCAGCAGCTAAGACCACAAGTTGCACCCTCATTATCAATGAATACCGTGAGCAAAAAAAAAAGGCTTACAGTAGGTGTGCTTGATAAAATAAATAAATAATGCTACCTTCTTGTCACTGCTGCCAGAGGCAAGCAGTGGATGGTCAGTGCTCCACTTCAAGCCCCACACTTCCTCTCTGTGTCTCTGCAGGTGTCTCTCTGACTGCAGACGATGGGTCCGCACATCTCGTTGAAGAATCATACAATCCTGGCTTCCCGAGGACAACTGGTCTGCATTCCAAGCCAAAGCTCCTGTAATCACAGCAACTGTAACATAGTCTCCACTTTTTAGGAACACAATTTTAATAACCCCTAAGATGCCTCAGCTTTATCCCAGCTGTGTTCTATTTTCGATTCTTTAAGTATTCGTTTCAGGTCACGTCTTAGGCCCTGATCACATTAACTCACCAACTCTGCCTGTGTGCCCCTCTAAGGCAAACAGTTTTTTGCCAACACCAGATCTGAACATAGGCTTTGTGAGTCCCCACAGCTAAAAGGTTACCCAAAAAAACAACAACAACAACAACAACGCATCCTCTTAATAACAAAAAACGTATTCATGCTACAATTATTGCAATGACACACTCCAGTACCTGTAACTGGCTGGCGCAGGCATTCCACAAGTCAGCACTTGCGCCCAGCCCGACACTGAGCACATTGAGAGACGACCAGTCCACCAGGTTGAGATAAAAGTCATTCCGCAGCCCCGGAGCATTCAGGACTTTAAAGGGGATCTTGGAGATCTCACGAGTTGGCTTCATCAGTGAGCGCAATAATTTCTGACTGCAACGAGGAGTTTAGGTAACGTAACTCCATAATGTGGGGACGATCAACAAAAAGATCTAAAACTCAAAAAGCGCTCTCACCTGTTATTGCTGATGGGTGACAGCGAGTATGGAGAGATGTTGGTTCCATCTTCTTGTGACAACTTTTTGGTGCTGACTGAATACTGAGAAGAAAACAGAGGCAGAAAACAAGAGTCATTAAAATAACATAAGCACCTGAAGAAAAACAATTTAAACAGAGGTGAGATTAAAAAGTGCACAATCTTAGTGCTCTGACAACGTCAATGATAAATATTTGACATGACAGAGAATGTCTAAAACGTCCATTCAGAGAAGAGACTGTCCTCTGTCTGGGGCTCTTGGATGTTTGTTATTCTTGCGCCAAACAGCTCATTCTTCAGTAAAGCAGAGCAGGCCAGCTCATCTGCCACAGTAACAACAGCAATATTTGATTGATAAGACACTTTTAAATCCAACTTATCTGTATAAAAGATCAATAATCAATCATTTGTCGTGTTGCAAACGGTCACACTAATGGAAAAATTACAGTTACAGTTGGATCATAGAGATGATATGTATGTGAATATTTGAGTGAAGATGAAGCTGAAATGATTTTAAAACTGGACTAAATGTTTTTTAAAGTGACTTTTATGAAGACAAGCTGCGGACATTCTGTGTTCAACATTTCATGCTGAAATGTGTTCACAGTTTCGGAAAGGTACAGCGTCTGAAATCCAGAGTCTGAATCTCAACATCTTTTCCCATGAAAATCACCCAAATCAGTCTCACTGGTTCTACCCAAATAGCAGTGACTCCAAACTCGATCCACCAGAAGGTATCGTAGGCTCTGTGATGGCTCAGCAAACCAGGTCTGCATCGGAGGCCAAAATGGATAAGAATGAGCGATTCAGGCCCAGATCCAATTTGGATCCAGTCATTTTACAGACCTGTCCTGAGCCACTTTGGATCCATTTATAGCAGCTTATTTGTCCCTATATGATCTGTATTCCTTATTTAACATGTCTCATCCTTCCCAAATTATACTGAAATATCATGTCGACAGCGCTATAAAAGCTTAGACATTTCTTATAACGTGTTTGCCTTTAATAATGAATATAAAGTTTCATCAGTAACGACTTGGAAAGCTGTCCCGGATTTTCCGGAGTTAAATGTGAAAATATTGCTTAACTTTTACTATCAGCAATAACTCAGTAAAACATCTCTGCTATGGCTGTAAGAAAGTCATCACCCATCAGTGAAGGAAGATATTAGATCAAATTATAAATTGTTAGACTGGGAACATCAAAGTTTACTGAACAATTATACAATAAAATCATACACTGTAGCAAAAACTCTTTTTAATTTAATAAAAATCTAACTTGAGGACAGAACCAATCAGGTTAAAAATGACCCTTTTCTCCCCACTTGTTTCTTTTTTTTTTTTTTTTAGATAAATGTCATGGTTCAGATTGACACACTGATCTGAGCGTTAATCAGAGCTGAGCTTATGGTTAGACTCAGAGCTTGTTGAACCTGATTCCTGGAATAGGGCCCTGGCCTCCACGATCACCTGACCTAAACGCATCTGAGATTGTTTGGGACAAAACAGGTCTGGTATACAATGCAGAAGGAGATGCGTTATTTCACAGTTTGGATGTGTTCAGTATCTTTCTGCATCGAAAATACTGAATGAGTGTAAGTCAGAAATTTTAACCAATGCTCTGCATACTTTTCTCTTAGAAAAGCTCAAACTCCACAAAAAAAAAAAAAAGAAAAAAAAAGAAACTGTTGTGCGAAATTCTGTTCCCCTGTTAAAATCTGTTCCCCCTGTGTCGGGAACACGCAGCCAGAGAGGCGGATCCGACAGTCTTCACGGTGCTTCTGATCAAT
>JAVDPK010002228.1:287347-299433 GCA_034780415.1 Cichlasoma orientale | reverse complement strand
GTGTGTGTGTGTGTGTGTGTGTGTGTGTGTGTGTGTGTGTGTGTGTGTGTGTGTGTGTGTGTGTGTGTGTTTTAAATCACATAATTAGTGATTTTTATACTCGGTGTTTTGCTATGATGACTCCGTTAGAGCTGGTAACAACCTAACCTTAAAAATAAAATAAATAAAACCCTTGATGAGGGCTGTGACAGAGTGCTTGGAGTCAGAGGACACTTACAGCCAGGTAACATTTGGCGAGAGCGACGGAACATCCTGCAGGCTGACCTCCACGCACTCAACATCCGTCTGTATGCAATCGCAGCTCTCTGGAAATTCCTGCAATACTGCACGTGCATGCACGCACACACACAAACATACACACAGACACACACTGCATTTATGGGATTTCTTTAGAGATTTTAAATGAATCTGTGAGCTCTGTGCAGTATCCAGCAACGCAGTGATTTGAGGTAACAGGTGTGGATTAATCTTTGGTCATTCAGCTTCTTGTTCTCTCAGTCACATTAGCCACATTATTTGCTTGTTGACATCAAAAGCTGATCATATTTTTCACATGATATCACATCGCTCTCTAACACTTACAAACCATTGTGTAATGTCTATGATATATATTGAAAAGCACATGTGCAGACACAAGGTGTGATAATCTCAAGAGCTTGAAAAAGGCCACTGGACTTCTTTAGGTTTGATGAAGGTGTTTCACCGCTCATCCGATGGGAGGTGAAAAAGAAGTCCAGTCCAGTTTTCCAGCTCCTGAGACTACCGTGACCTGGATGACTGAGAACCTGCACAGACAATGTGTAATAATCTACAGACACACTTACAGCACTCATTGAGGAAGTGCTGGTCCACAGGACTGGCTTTCTGTAGTGCGCGGCCAAAAAGATCTGCCCATCCAATGTTGTCCCCTGCCAAAACCAAACAAATAGCAATAGTTATCTGTAGCCTGCAGACAGGCAAAGCTCATGCAGTGAAAATCACTTGACTGGATGGTGAAATGAAATAAAAGTACAGAAGAGCCTCAATAAATTAAAATCCTCTGCACATGAGTAATGGTTCTTTCAGCTGCTCCCTTATTGTCAAATATCTCATCACAGTGAATGGATCCACATGGTTGATTTGGCACAGACAGCAGATGCCCCTCCTGATGCAATCCAGGCTCAGGCCCGGCACTAGACGTGCACTAGCTCTTGAAGCCTGATGCTGGGTTTGTGTCTCTTCCCAGTCCCGAATCAGGGATCTTTTGCATGTAAGGCTGCTCATGTTAACCACCTCATCATGGAGCCATTATCAGAACACAGGCATTATATTATGCCAAATAACCTGACACATCCTTGGATCATTAAAGACATTTTTAAAGCATCCCTGTTGCTATACTGGCGACCGTAACTGAACACAGAGCAGAAACGGCTTTGAAGAATCGATGCTGATGAGGAGCAGAAGTGGTGGAGCAATATTTTCTGTTTTATGGGAATGAGCTACTTTGTGGAGCTATTTTGTCCTGGATTGTTCTGAAAATAAACTCTAAAAGGTTTTTGTACCCTAGCTGAGCTAGCCACAGTGCAACAAGAAAACATGTCCGTTAGGATGCTTCTATGTTACATTGTAAACTATGCCAATCATTATTACAGTGCTGTGCAAAAGTCTTAAGCCTCCCCTCATTTTTTAAAATTTTTTTGCTTCAAAGGTCTTTCAATTTTTCTCTGTGGACAATAAATTTCATTTATTTTCAGTCAGATTTTTGTACCTGACCATTTTCAGAGGATTGCTTGTTAGCTAACCCTTTAAAGCCTGAACCATGAAATACTGTTTTTGAAATTGCAGTGGGTATCAAACCTTCAGACAAAAAAAATAGAACAAAAAAAATATTAATTTGAATATATATGAGTTCTAATTTGTATCTTTTTTTTTAATCTATTGCTTTAAAATGAATTATGCAATTTATTCAGGTTTAGGGTGAAAAAAAAATCACACTGATGATGTAGAGGTCTCAAAAACTGACAAAAACTCATTGTATCAAATATGATACTCTGGGTTAAGCCACTAATGAATCATTTGATCATAAAAAGGCATCTAACTCAACAAATGAATCGGTGTTGTGTCACCACATAACAGAAAACGTAGCAAAGAACCGGCTTTAAATAGAATTTTTAGGCACTTTGTTACTAGCAGCTTGTCACAGTGGAGGACAAAAGAAGAAGTGTCAGGCATAAAAAAAGTCTACATGAACGGTATCTGAAAGTCAAGTCTTTAAGAAACAGTAAAAAATAATAATAATAAAAAACTGAAGCCTCAACAGTATTTTTCTGGCAGATTTTTATTTTTCCTCCCTACATTTTAACACAAATATCTTTTACTTATATGTTCCAAACGGGCTCCTTACTTTAGGTTTAATGCATTTGAGGGAAGTTTTTACTTCCCAGCACTGCTCACCTTCAAACATTAAACGGGTTTGAGCCTAAATGGAGGGAACAGTAACACATAAAGGACAATCTTATCAGTATATCCATCACTTATCACAAAAAAGAAGCAAAAACATTGAATTTATGCATCATTCATAGCGCTGTACTCAGGAACAGTGTTTTTGGTGCCAGTGTCCATAAGCTGTGGTTGCAGTTTTTCAGCATCTAGCTGGGGCTACACAAGAGGAGCGAGCATAAAGAGGGTAGTGATTGTTAGTGGCAAGTAATTTCAAATGCAGCATTTCCAATTGCTCAAATATCCACAAACACACAAACTTTTTGTGTGCAGATTGTACAGAGCAAGTCAGGAGAGCGGTGCAACAGTGAGTGTCTACAGCCATCTGTAAAACAGGGCGGAGGCTCCGTCATGGCTTGGACTGCATTTTATCCAGTGGTGTCGGAGATCTTGTCAAAATCGATGGAATTATGAACACAGAAAAATGCCATCAGATTATGATCCACCATGCAAAACCATCTAGAAAGTGTGTCATTGGTAACACACTGCCTGCTCAGTAAAAGCAAACCTGAATAGAAAAACACTCAGTGGGAAATTACAAGGAAGCGTGCCTAAGTGAGTTCAGACTGTGTAAAAGATTAAAAGTGATCATATCAAATACTGATTTTCAAACTCTGTTTTAGCCTTAAACACTGTATTTCAATGTATGTTTGCACGCGTTTCAATAAATTGCTGCACCTATTTTCCATTTTCCTAACAAAATATGACGAAGAAAAAAATAAAGTGCATAAAGTGAACTTCTCTACTGCAGTCCTTGTCGTTACGGCAGTGTTGCATAGCGTGCTGGCGAGGCAGGCGAGGAGAACGGAGAAGCAATATAAGGCAGTGGGTTTCTGATAGCTAAGGTTTGAAATGATTAACACTGGCCTTTAAAAAATGCTCGAGCATGTTTACTGCGGGGATAATACTATAATGAGCATCCTAGTGAGTGTTTGCAAAACACTTACAAACACATCGGCATTTTAATTGACGATGACGGACAAATATTTGCATGGCGTAACAAATGTCGACTCTTAATTAGAAGAAATAGATTTTTCTCAGTGGTTGCGGTAACGTTTAAAGTATCCTTTTACACAACAGAGGTAATATCCAGCAGATGATGAGCCTGGTCTTGAATGATAATTTAAAACAGAACTTGGCAAAAAAAAATGTTTCTTTTGGAAAATTAGACTTGGCTCTCGAGTACTTGAATCTTTTTCTAATGTTCTGGAGGTTATTAATGTTACATTGTCTTCATGCCCGTGCTCAGTCAGCTGATTCACAGTTGCAGGAAGACTGTCATGAGAAGTTTAATCCAGTGGCTGTTACTCCAGGGATCCAGAGAGGTTGTAGGAAAGCGAGGCTCCATTAGGTCTGGAGACCCACAGGAGGATGAAAAAAAACCTGTTCTTTTGTTTAAGGAGTATGTCACCCTCAATTATCAGTGTATAATAAACAGAAGCCAGCGCTTGCATTTATCACGGGCTCCTTCACCACTGCATTATGACACTCGATGGCAGTGGGTCGGTGAAGGTCTGGGGAAGTACATCGCTGCTGACAATCGAGCTGCACTTTGCTGGGCTGTGAGCACAGGGCCCACCAAAGGATGTGAGGACCTAACGCCATGCTCATGGTCAGAAATATGCACATGGCATTGCTCCGGTCCTGCTGCTTGGTTGATGCCCTTCTACAGCCCTGCCCAACTCTTTCTGGAATCTCCTCCACAGTCGTGAGACTGTGCTGGGAGACATTCCCATGCAAACATTCTTGCAACTGCACGTATGGATGCGCCATCCTGGAGGAGCTGAACTACCTGTGAAAACTGAATGGGGTGCAGGTACCATCTCATGCTACCAGTAGTCACAAGGACGCTAAAAAAAGGCAAAGGTAGAGAAAAATCAGTCCGGAGGGATAAAGAGAGAGCAGTGGTCCCTGCTGTCTTTCATTTGCACCAAAGCAGTAAAATGGGTTCAAAGTGGTTTCTGCTTCCTTGTACATGTTGTATTTGTTAATATATGTAGAGCTCAGTAGTGTGGATGTATCCTTAAAGTCCACAATCGTGGTGACAGAAATATTTTTAGCTTTCTGCATTTGGCTTATGCCAAATTAGTCTTTTTTTTTATTGCCATTTCCATCAGAGCATCTGTATTTGTAAGAGTTAGATGCATAAAATAAAAATTTCCCTCCCAGCGATCAGTTTAAAGGGTAAGTTGATAAGTGAAAGTGTAATATGAGGTGCTTTAACCTGCATAAATGTCTAACCTGTGAGATTGGCAGAAACCTTTATGAGCAAGACTAGATTGAACTTTTTCTTTTTTTTTTGCTTGGTCACCTGATACACTCCCTGAGCCCTTTTTGTTCGTTTAACCCCACTGTTACAGTTTATAGACACACACACACACACACACACTTACCACACTGTCTCTCATCAGCTCCATTTGGGCAGTCTTTGTGTCCGTTACACTGCAAAGCTTGAGGGAGGCACTCACTCATGTTTCCGCACGGGAACTGGCCAAGAGGGCAGCTGGCCTCTCCGTCCACCCTGCTGGACACCACAGCTGAGGGAGAGAGAGAGGAAAACGAAAGGATGCGTAAATCCATCCAGATAAGAAGAAAATAAACAGCAAAAAGGAAAATAATGCAACAATTCTTTAAAAAGATCATCAATCCAAAACACTCCTTAATGAATCTTTCAAAGATTTCTCTGAGAGTTTGACTAGACTGAACAATTCAAATATCTGCCATTACTTCCACTGTGTTTTACTGCGTCCACACACAAAAACCACCGTGTCTGAGCAGAGGATTCATTTATGTCACAGTCTTGTGAGTCACCCACATAAGTTTTTAGTAAGCATGAAGTACTATAAAACAAACCAGAAAGAAATTCCTCTTTTATTTGTTGCCAGTAGAAATGAAGCAGGCATTACTGAATACAGTCCTTTTCCTCGCATCTAATGAAAACATTACGAAATGTTCTGTCCTTTAAGTGCTTTTTTCTTCATTAGTTTCACCAGTAATCTAACACAAATATACTGTGTCCTCAGCGGCTTTTTCTGTTGTTTTCAAGGAATTCGTGGGGAAAAGATTTGCTGCAGATTTGTTGGCTGCACATCCACGATGTGAATCTCTTGTTCCACCACATCCCAAAGGTGCTCTGTTGGATTGAGATCTGCTGGTTGTGGAGGCCATCTGAGTACAGTGAACTCATTGCCATGTTCCAGAAACAGGTTGAGATGATTTGAGCTTTGTGATATGGCAAATTAGCCTGCTGCTATCAGAAGATGGGTGCACTGTGGTCATAAATGGATGGACCTGGGCAGCAACAACACTCAGGTGGGCTGTGGAGTTTAAAACGATGCTCAGTTGGTAATAAGGGGCCCAAACTGTGCCAAGAAAACAACCCTCACATCATTACACCACCAGCAGCCTGGACCTTGACACAAAGCAGGATCGATCCATGCTTTCATGGTGCTTATGCCAAATTCTGATCCGACCATCTGAATGTTACAGCAGCAATGGAGACTCATCAGACCAGCCAACCTTTTCCAGTCTTCTGTTGTCCAATTTTGGTGAGCTTGTGCAAATTAGAGCCTCATTTTCCTGTTCTTAACTGGGTGGTGAGAGATGCTCTTCCGCATATCTTGTTTGCAACAAGTGGTTTTTTTTTTTTACTTTTCTATCTGCTCAAAGCAATCTGGCCATGCGCCCCTGACCTCTGACATTAACAAGACTCCAGGGAACTGCCGCTCACTGGATAGCTTCTGTGTTTCAGACCGTTCTCTGTAAACCCCAGAGATGGCTGTGTGGGAAAATTCCAGCAGATCAGCAGTTTGTGAACTACTCACACCAACGCCAACAACTATGCCATGTTCAAAGTCACTTAAATCACCTTTCTTCCTCATTGTCCTGACCAGTTTCACATGCCTAAATGTATTGAAATGCTACTATGTGTGATGTGGGAGAAGACTGTTAGGCCTAATTAAGTAAATGCATACTTAATTTACCATAATGCCTTCGTTTAGTTCTAGAGCGACAGCTTCACATTAGAGCTGTCAGATTTCATACATTTGATCATCATACTCATGGGATTTATTTAGGTCTGACACTAACACTGTTAAAATGCTTAACAAGCACAATTAACAGCAGGACAGGAAATAAATGAGCTGCAGAAGCAGCATCTGCTCCATCAGTCTGCGTAAAACAGTTTGTATCTAACGACAATCGACAATGGACACGAGGGGCTGTATACTTATGCAACAATTACAGAGAATATTTAAGCAAGCCAAAGTGTCACCGTGTTCATGCTGCTCATAATCAGGAATCAAACTGTTAGGAACTAAATAAGTTTTAAAATGAATGAGACAACATGTGCGGGAAGGGAGAGCGTGCTTTTTTTTTATCTTATTTGCAACATTTCAACCTGGAGACACATCTGGCTCTATAAGCTGCTAAATGACACACACACACACACACACACACACACACATACTAAGAGTATCCGTTATAGCTGCTTTAAAATGAACACTATAAAATCGGACACACGGGAATGTTTCAAAATCCTATTCTCGGTTAATCAAAGCAGGTCTCTGAAGTTTCAACATTTAAATCAAGCACTTAAAAAAAACATGCGCTTCTGTGACTCATATTTTTTCATTCCTCAGCAACTTTTCATTACTGAGTGGAGTTTTGTTTTGTTCTTTTCATACTGACATCCATATAGAGGAACACAGCGGAGAGCTAACGATAACCATCCACTCTGTCACGGCAGTGATCACAGTTCATCAAACATCTACAGTGCGAGAAGCACTCAGAGAGCGCGGACCTCCACCACGCCAGCTCTGAGCAGGATTTACTTTTAAAGGACTAGTACTGTATTTTTTATATATTTATTTTGTTTCCTTTGTTCTTTTTAAACGTACTTTAAGACGTTTGCAGTAAGAGCAGCGTGACAGATGTTTACTTTGATTCCACAAACGTTACCTACAGGAGTAGGTACTGGATAATAGGTATTGTGGTCAGCTTGAAAGAAAGGCAGA
Source organism: Cichlasoma orientale (assembly GCA_034780415.1). Lineage (NCBI taxonomy): Eukaryota > Metazoa > Chordata > Actinopteri > Cichliformes > Cichlidae > Cichlasoma > Cichlasoma orientale. The sequence goes on along the minus strand of JAVDPK010002228.1, from coordinate 291,940 downwards.
TGTGAAAGGTAAAAGTGAGGTGAGAGGTCGAATGTGACATGATATTTGGATGCAAACCCTAATGTGATACTTGTAACCTCATATACCAGTTATATGTCCTAAATGTTGCCAATACAAACAAAGGCAGCAGAATTTTAAGCAGAGATTTAAAGATAAAAGACATTTTAGGAAAGTTTGACCTTATTTGACCTTGAAGAAGAGGTCAGAGGTCCAAAGTAACCTGTTATTTAGAATCACCATATCATTCCCTATATGCTGTCAGTACAAATAATGGTTTTAAATAGCTCTGCATCATTATCACTTTGACCTTCAGATCCATCGATTGACCTTTGAGTAGAGGTCAGAGGTCAAATGTGACGTGACATTTTAAATATTTATACAGTACTTTCTGTATGTTGATAATACGCACATGTTGATAATGGACCAATAAATCGTGAAGTTGACCTTGAAGACCTCGGTGGATGTAAGCCAAATTTTAATGAATCGTTAACATGACCCCACTCTGCACCCCTGCACAGTTTCATCAGAGTTCATACGTTTTTGAGCTTTTGTGTTTACAGACTGAATCACATGCAAACACTACCAAAACTGGAGGTAAAAACCTTCGGTCCGTGTCATGCATGAAAGTGGACAGACAGTCCTCAGGACAAGGAAACTGTGAGCTATTTGTTCAGTTTTAAATGTTTCCCTCATCTGAAATTTGAAAGGCAATCAAAAATTTAAAAACAGCTCAGAAAAAAATGGAATCTGTACGAATCCATTTGTAATCTTATACGTTTGCCTTTTGAAATTATATTCAAAATTAAACACTGACGAGGTATTTTTGCCTGCTCCCTTATTTCTCGAGGGGTTGCCAGAGCGCATGTATCTGCATGTTTGATTTGGCACTGATTTTACACTGGATACCCTTCCTGATGCAACTCTCCCATTTATCTAGGCTTGGGACCAGCACTAGGGGTTCACTAGCTTAGCTTATGGCCCCTGAGGCAGAGTTTGTCTCTCCTCACAGTCTCAAACTGAGGATCTTTTGTATGTAAGATGAATGCGTTAACTAGCCCCATATTAAACACTGACAGTGAAGTAAAAATGGTGACGTTCAGTCTGAAATTCCCTCACTGTTGTCACAACACAGCTGTAAACCCCCTGAAAACTAAATGAGTCAGTGTTATATTTTGCTTCCCGGTCATTAAGGACATCCTTCCAAAAACCTCTCTCAGTAGCCCCCTCTTGCCTAGAAATATGCTTACTGGGCTTTCTCTGTTATTGCCTCTGGGCTCTGGAATAGACTGATCAATGAGTGGTCAATTAGTGATCAATGAGTGATCAATGAGTGATCTGTCCAAACAGAAGAGATTTGGAGTGATTAATAACCTAATCCCCGATTTCTTTGCATCATGTCTGAAAATGCGGGCACTGATCTACACAGTTTAAACGACGATGCTGCTCAACAGTGATGCAAGAATTTGGGATAGAAAACATAGATTAAAACAATGCACAAGTTATTTACTTACATGCAACATTAATATTAGGAAAGAAAACTGCACTCAACTGGTTGAGTGCAGTTGCTGGAGGCTGCCTGCTGTTGCTAGGTGAAATTGTTGCAAAGAGGTAGATGGTGTTGCACCAAACTTGTGATTGCTGTGGTCGTTAACAGATTGCCACAGTTGCACAATAGTTTGTGTGTGTTTGAAACAGAAACCTTTTTCTTTCAAAGTAAAAGTTGCGCTCCACCGATTTCACCGCAACTATTAAAAATAAAAACGTGGCTGTGACGCCTTCTTTTGAGTGAATGCCCGCTTCAGTACGTCTAAACCGTTGCTGCTGTTGTATGTTTTCATAGATGATTTTTTGGTCTCACAGTGAAAGAGAATGGGCACACATGGGAAAAATATTGCTCAAGGGTCGGAACCAGCCCACGAACCATCTCAATCTGGCGCCTGAAGTCCTGAAACAAAACAACCTGAAAAAAATAAAAGCTATTTCACTCGATTTAGACACATTTTCTAGAATGATGTACAAAACCTTCATTCTAATGGTAAATATATATACAGTGCTGTGAAAAAGTAGATTTCTTACTTTTTGCATATTTGTCACACATGTTTCAGACCATCAAACTAATTTCATTATTCGACAAAGATAAATGGAGTAAATACAAAACGCTGTTGAATGATGATTTCATTTACTGAGGGGAAAAGTTATCTAAACCTACCTGCCCTGTGTGAAAACATAATTGCTCCCTAAACTTAATAACTGGCTGTTCCACCCTTTGGCAGCAAGAACAGCAATGAAGCATTTGTGAGAACTGGCAAAGAGTCTTTCACATCACTGTGGAGGAATTTTTGTCCGCTCTTCTCTGCAGAATTGTTTTAATTCAGCCACACTGGAGAGTTTTCCAGCATGAACGACCTGTTTAAGGTGAGACGAGCCTTTGTGTTCTTCTTGGTCAGCAGTGGTTTTCTCCTTGGAACTCTCCCATGGATGCCATTTTTATCCAGTCTCTTTCTTATTGTTGAATCATGAACTCTGACCTTAACTGAGGCAAGTGAAGCCTGCAGTTCTTTAGATGCTCTTCTGGGTTCTTTTGTGACCTCCTGGATGAGTCACTGATGCTCTCTTGGAGTCATTTTGGTAGGTCGGCCACTCCTGGGAAGCTTCACCGCTGTTCCAAGTTTTCTCCATTTGTGGATAGCGGCTCTCACGGTGGTTCGCTGGAGTCCCAAAGCCTTTGTTTCTCAGCTGTTTCTTTAGATCGTGACATAATCTGCTGCTTTTTGAGATAGCCTGCTTCACTTTGTCAGACAGGCTCTATTTAAGCAACTTCTTGATCCAGCAGGTCTGGCAGTAATCAGGTCTGGTTAGTGAAATTGAAATCAGCTTTCCAGAAAAATGTGGTTAATCAGTTAATTCATGATTTAACAAGCGGGGCAATTACTTTTTCACACAGAGCCAGGTGCAGGTGGGATTGGACAGTTTTTTCCCCTCAATAAATGAAATCATAATTTAAAAACTGCACTTTGCATTTATTTGGGTTATTGTTGTCTAATATTAAAATTTGTTTGATGATTAAAACACATAAGTTTGACAAACATGCAAAAAACTAAGAAATCAGGAAGGGAGCAACTTTTTCATGGCACTGCATGTGGAAAAAAATTTAAAGCTATTTGGCATTTTAATTGATTATTTTAAGTTCTTATTAAACAAAATGTTTTTTTTTTGTTTTTGAAGCCAGGCCTTACTCTACCAAAAATCATGTAGTTTAATATAATTCAGCACTGTGCGCATCATATTTTAATTCATGTATGTCAGTATGACCCCCGAGAAAAGAAAATGCTGCCCACCCCTGCTCTACACACAGCTCCAAGTAAATTAGCTGTTTGGTGGGTGAATTACGGGCCACTTCCGTCAGGTGGTCCATATGCTGCTCCGTTTTTGTGTATGACGAACGCAGAGAGAGAGAGAGAGATGCAAACTGCTTCACTTGAAATGTAATTATTTTAAGATTGCGTGTCAAAGTTTCCACCTCCGCTGAGACAATCATGGAAAAGAATCAGCCTGCCGATGCCTCGAGAGTCTTCCTGTAACCATGAAGATAGATTTAATTTCACACCTCAGTCTGAGGCAGAGAGGAGTCACAAATGGAGACTGCAGGGCAGAAATAACAGAAAGTGACATCATGTCTGCCTCGCTGCTGTCTCTTCAGCTCAAGTGTGCATATTCAGTAACCGATGGATAAATTATTAGCTGATTATATACCAATACGCTATAAAATGATGACTGCATTTTTATCAATTATATTACAGATATTAACAATTCAAAACAGCCTAAAAATGAGCACGATTTTGAAATAAGCCGAGGAACCTCTGATTTGCAGATCAATATAAGCATCTGTCAGCATACACTGATAAAACCTAAATGAGCCCAAAATACTGAAATGCAAAAATCAAAATGGGATTTTATGGCTGGCTGAATTTTTGTTCTTGAATTATTGTCTGCATCTGAACCTCTGTGATCTCACAACTGGAAACATCTGTGCTGCAGGTGAGCTGTCTCAAAAATATGCCCGATCAGGCAGAGGAGGAATCATGCAACCTGTGCTGTTAGCTGTTTTCTGAATCTGCTTATTGATCCATGACTCAGAGTGATTGATCCGTAAACTCTAAAGCATTCTCGACACTCAGAGAAATATTGAAATGCAGCCGATACTTCCTGCAGCGTGGATGTTGTGTGGTCTCTTGTTTGATACGTCCTGGCTCATGCATGCCTCTGTCATGATGTTGTCTCTGTTCTTTATTAATTTCCCCTTTTGTTAAAAAATAAAATAAAATATGGTGTAAAATCTATATAATTTTTTTTCTTTTGATATTTGTAAATGGTGATTGTATACAGAGGTGTTACAAGCAATAAAACTAAATATTAACAGTTAATTATGGTGAAATCCAGTCAGTATGACACCAAACCAAATCAGTGCTTTGGTTTGCATTTCACAGTAATGGTTTTCATTTCCATTGCATTGAGAAATATATATATATATATATATATATATATATATATATAGAGAGAGAGAGAGAGAGAGAGAGAGAGAGAGAGAGAGAG
>JAVDPK010002228.1:254217-287247 GCA_034780415.1 Cichlasoma orientale | reverse complement strand
ATATATATATATATATATATATATATATATATATAGAGAGAGAGAGAGAGAGAGAGAGAGAGAGAGAGAGAGAAACTTTTGTGAGGCAGTAGGAGGTGTGGAGGTGAGTGTCACTGCGGGAGGCTGTGGAGGAAATGTAAACAGGCCTGCGCAGTTTTCCACCTTCAACATCAGATCAAAGGACGGCATGAAGTGTTTCGCTTTGCCAGAGAATGAAGAAAGGTCTGCAAAATGATTTAAGATAATATCATCTATAGTTATTTCATATTTACTACTGATTGATACAGTTTCCACGGCGGTCTCGTTCAGTAAATTAGAACTAACACCGGCTCTCAGTAATGCAAATTCAAACCTAACACAGTCCCTGAAGAGCATCCTGAACTCTAGCTTTGTTTCTTCTGTTTGTCTCGGGACTTCGGTCATATTGTAATGAACGCTCGCAGTCTGTTTCACGCTTTTTGCACCTTCTGCGCGAGACAGTAAAAACATCTCAGATCACCAGAAGAGTTCTGTGGAGCGCAGGAATTAATGTTTGTATTTCACAGTAAATAATGCTTCATTTTTTTTTCTGCCCCTTCTCAGGTCCGTTTGACCTGCTGGCAGTTTGAACTAAAATTAAAAGTTTGAATCTGTTTATAATACAATAAATAATTTAAACGGCCTGCTGCATCCGTTGAAATGTTACGCGTCCTGAATCTTTCTTTACCTTTCACCTGGCTGTGGGTCAAGTGGATGAGCAACATGATGACAGGTACATTCATCCTGAGGCGGTGAAGTTTTCCCACTCCTACGTCGCTCAGGCTGCGATGGCTCAGACCAAATTACGAACCTGCATTTCGCCAGATAAGAAAAAGTCCCGGTCCGATCAGTGTCTCAAAGCATATCCGACATTCGGCATTTAGAAATATTATTAAAAAAAAAAAAGGCTTGGGATTATTACTAGGTTGAGCGTGCACCGTGCAAAGTTAAACCGAGCTGGTGCTCAAATACATCCTTACACTACTCTGGACTTCCCGGAGCTCACTGAAGATCGCCCCCTCTCTCTCTCTCGCTCTCTCTCTCAGTGGGTGGGCTTTATTGGGATGAAGACTAAGAGCCTCCCTAAAAGATCAAATATTCGTGCTTACGTGCACCTCTTCACCTTTGCCTTATTTACTGTGCAGGGTTGCAAATTAGCCCCACCTCAATCATGCAGCCTGCTCCCACCTCTTACCTCTTAAACTGTCACCAGAGGTTAAAATGATTCAAATAGGCCACGCAAGGCTCAAGCGCAATGCCAGAATAAAATCAAGATACAACGTGACTCCACTGTAATTCACATGCAACGCTAGAAGTTAATAGGATACCTGATTCTCACCTGAAGGGGACTTTGCAGTCTGAACATCCATAATGCATTAAATTCCGCCAGAGGTCAAAGTTTGACCTGACTTGACCTTGTGGTCATTAGAGCAGGGGGCCAGTGGCGCAATGGATAACGCGTCTGACTACGGATCAGAAGACTCTAGGTTCGACTCCTGGCTGGCTCGTAGCCTGTGATTTTTGCATTGACGGTGAGGTTCTGTTGAAAATTTAGAAGCATCTCTGTTAAATACATGGTTCAGAAAAAGCCTGGCAGAGGCTGGAAGTGCAAGATTTCAAAGAGTCTGGAAAAAAAAACTAGTGAGAAATGTGTCTAAAGATCCCAGAACAACTGCCCCACAGATCCAGAGCCTTTATTCGGTGTGCAAAACCAGCGCGTGCATTGTGTGGTTATGGTTATGTGGTTGCTGGTCATTCACTGCTCCTGCAGCCCCTTATTATAAGTTGAATTTGATAAGTTAATGTTTAAAATGAAATTCACAGTGGAGCTGAGTTTCTGTCTCAGTCTCACCTGCTGACAAGGGTCTGGATTTTCATGTCTGCCTTTTCTGTTTGTGCACAGTGAGTCTCTCCTTGATGATGATGATGATGATGATGATGATGATGATGATGATGATGACGATGGTTAGCACTGTTGCCTCACAGCAAGAAGGTCCTGGGTTTGAATCCACCATGTGGCCGGGGCTTTTCTGTGTGGAGTTTGCATGTTCTCCCCATGTCTGTGTGGGTTTTCTCCGGGTACCCCAGCTTCCTCCCACAGTCCAAAGACAGGTTAGGTTAACTGGTGATTCTAAATTGTCCACAGGTGTGAATGTGAGTGCGACATGCCCACTGTGTACCCTGTGTAATCACTTTTTGCCTTTAGTTTCCCCCTTTCAGTGATTGTGCTTTGTTTTTCTCTTTGTGTAACAAGATTGTACCAAGTGTGTCTGAAAGAGGGCAGTTGATCTTATCACCCACTGACACGTGGAACACTTTTCTGGTCTCTGCTGTGGAGGGTTTGGATTGGTCTGTGTCCGAGGGGCTGGATTTAAGATGATTAAAAGTTGGACGCTCTATTTTGATCATGCGTGTATTTCTGCTCTGCATATTTCTAAGATATTTACAAGAACAAAATATGTGGAGGCGGAACAAAAGAAACGAGTTCAACATATTTAAATGTTGATTGATAGTTTAATGATGTCAGGGTCAAAGAGCTTGTAGCACAGGTCAACAGTGACATGCACTTAAACTGGCACAGTAGATAGGAGACACAAAGATGACCTCTTCAGAAAATGCTCCCTGTGATCATTTTTTTCCCACAATAAAAACTGTAGCGTAATGTCCCCGGGAGCCTCAGATGTGGTGAAATCTGTTTCTGTATATTTGTGTGCTGTGCATCTGTCTTCATGAGGACCAGTTGGAGTTTCACAGTTTGTGATCGAGGAAAATTTTGCAAATAAAGATATTTTACGTGCTGTGCTGGATGTTCCCTCTATGACGCTGAGGGACAGGAAATCAGTTGGCACAGTGCAACCTTTCTCTGGATGCTCCTCGTGAGATGACAGGATTGAAAAATAGCTGTTCTTATTCTCGTTCCTTTTCTCCAGTTTCCCACTGATTTCTCAGAAAGCACAGTTTGATACATTTCAGACGAGCGCGTGTTCATTTATCATCAAATTTCAAAGACGGTGCTGTTATTTCCCACTCGAAGAAGTCAAGTGAGTGATAAAAATAATATATCATACACTGTAGATCAACTTCAGGCTCCATTTTGCTCTTCGCTGTTATCGCTCGCCGCTGGTTCAAATAATTTTGTCCTTTATGGCTGTCATTTATTTCGTTTTGGTTTTCCCGTGAAGTCAATATATCAGCACATCAGCCTCGAAGCTTGTGCTGCTTTCTAGCACAATAAAGACCTCTGCCGTCCATTTAGAATTAACACGCACAGAGAAAAACAGCCACCAGAGATGAGCCCTCGCCACCATCTGCAGTGGATTTCATTTGGAATGACAAATACGCACCAGCTGAAGCCGTTCATTGCACAAAAAGGAGAAAGGGCTTATCTTGTCGGCTCATATTTGTCCAGTAGGAGTTTGAGAACAGCTGGAGGGGGAGACTATTTTTCTGCTTTTCGTTGAGGGAAGAGTCGCATCCATCAAGATTTATGAGCACGAGAGAGCAGAAAGCAGCGCATTCTTCCTCATTCTGGGATATCCAGTAAAAGAAAACAAGCATAAAAAACTTGAAATAGAGCACACCCCAAAATGCAAATTATTTAATTAATTATTGATAATGAAGAATATCTATTGACAGCACAATCACCTTATTTTATTGCTTCTTTAAAAGTATGACAAAAAAATTACACAGTTTTACCAGAGTAACATAAATAGGTTATGTGAGGTCATGTTGGCAGAATATTAGTTTAGTTTATGTTTCACTGAGCTGCTTCTCAACAAACGTGCACTGAAGTTATGCAAAAATCTCCAAGTGTTTTTGCTTATTTCCTAAACACAGGACTTGTACATACAGATGAACTCGTCCCTGTTTCTAACATGGGATGATTGCTCTCCTGTGACAGCCCCCCGGTCTGAGTTACTTAGAACAACTTCCACTGCACCGGTTCACTGAGGTGTTGCTCCACGGAAGAATAATTCTGCCACCAGTTTTTCCAAAAACAACAGTGTCTAGAAAAATGAAGTGGTTATGTTTGCGAGAGCAGACGTGAAATAGCAGGTTGGGGATTTTAAATACTCGGGAGGAAATCACATTAAAACTATAAGCTGTATAAAAATGCATAATTTCACATCACAGATTCACTTATTAGCTCCAGTGATTATTCTTCCTGGATACCAATACATTTTTTTCGTGCTGCTATTACACAATAATTTCCGTTTCGGGATTAATAAAGTACCCATCTATCTATCTATCTATCTATCTATCTATCTATCTATCTATCTATCTATCTATCTATCTATCTATCTATCTATCTATCTCATAAATAAAAAATTAAATAAATAAATACGATTCTGACTGTGCCCCACAACAAACGTCTTACATGATAATAATTTATGACTAATGAAACATATAGCCTGGTAGCCTGTTCATGTCCGTCTGCAAAGAAAAATACATTTTTACACAAAAACTTTGTGGCAGTAAAATTTCTGATGAATGCTATTAATGCATACAGGGATCTGTGTTAAGAGTAAACCTGGACATTTATACTACCAAAGAGCGATGTGTTTCATATTTAAATGATCATTCGGCTGTAGACATATCAAAGCCGGGATTACACGTCTAATCGGTTGCTGTGTCAAAAATATTGCAGATTTTTCACTTTGGAAACATCAACTTCCATTTTACCCACTAATTTACTGGCATGTTTCATCCAAGATCATTTACTATCAAAGATTATAAGCAGGGGCACAGTGTTGCATGATCAAATCAATGAGCACCATCGTGTTTGTTTTGTTGTTGTTCTATTTAGTTTTTCTCTCTCTCTCTCTCGGTGCTGGCATCCCTCTGTGCCGCTGTTCTGTCTCTGCATGGCAAAAATATTCCGTATAAACAAGTCTCAGTAATTATCAGTGCACCTAAAAACAAAACATCACTAACAGAAACTAGGATTTGGGCTTGGATAATTAACTCTTTACTGTTACTGGACTTGTCAGTGCACTCTTCTGTGATAAATACATTTCAAAACCATTTTATTTCCTAAAGAGGTTTCCAGCTAATGGACATTTCTACAGAGTGCAATTCTGGGTGGTTTTTTGCTCCTCTGAACCATCAAGAAAGGTCGAGTGAGAATAGTTATTACTGCAGCTCTGTGCAGGGAGCATCTGAGTAAGCAAAGAATGAGACATACATGGCAACCATGCATTCATTTTATTTTAATTTGTTATATTGCATACGTGGCAAAAAAACCCAAAACAAAACAAAAAAGCCCAACCTTTTCTCATAGAGTGTAAAAACTGCTTTTTTAAGCTTCTAAGTTTTGCAAATATTTTGACATGGATTAAAAACTGTCTCTGTGGTCCAGCGAGAAATTCCTGGAACTACCAACTCCCTTCATTCATTCATGAAGTCCGGTTCTTCTGACGGTTTAATCTTTTCTTTAACTTCCTCTGAACCCTCAAAGGCACGTCTTCCTCCTCCCAGCAAACGGTGTTCTTCAGAGCTCTGTTTACAGCAAATATGTTTCAAGAGAAATGCTAAACTCATGTTACAGTAAAATATTTAATGGTTTCTGGGGGTATGTTCAAGCACGCAGTCTCTCGTAACAAAGGAAGAAGCAGTGACAGCAAATGTGAAGCAAGAGACACAGCATGTTTTTTTTTTTTAATTAAAGTGGGTTTAGGCAATTTAATATTGTCAAAATTGATAAAGACAGGGAGAATGTACATTTCTTCTAAAACATGTTTGGCAAACCAAAACACCAGTGTAGTCAGCAGTGTAGTTAGGTCACAGTCTTCAAAACTAGTGTTTATTTTTTGGAGCGCGGGGCTTTGTGTGTCATTAACAGAGGGAATGAGACACATCTTATCCTATAAATATTGAATTCATACATTTAAAATGTAGGTGATTTATGCAGATACCTGATGATTGCAGGTAGGAGTATAAGCAGGCGATTGTTTACCCAGACTTCTAATGTTTGCCTGAACATCCATAATACATTAAATTCAGCCAGAGGTCAAAGTTTGACCTGACTTGACCTTGTGGTCATTAGAGCAGGGGGCCAGTGGCGCAATGGATAACGCGTCTGACTACGGATCAGAAGATTCTAGGTTCAACTCCTGGCTGGCTCATAGCGTGTGATTTTTGCATTGATGGTGAGGTTCTGTTGAAAATTTAGAAACATCTCTGTTAAATACATGGTTCAGAAAAAGCCTGGCAGAGGCTGGAAGTGCAAGATTTCAAAGACTCTGGGAAAAAAAACTAGTGAGAAATGTGTCTAAAGACCCCAGAACAACTGCCCCACAGATCCAGAGCCTTCAGGAACTCCGGGCAAATATCATAAACCTCACTGGTCCTACCACCAAGGAGTTGTTTAACCACCTCAATGACCTCAACCCCAGTGATGGTTGAGTTGTCCACCTCATCCCCAGATTCTGCTTCTTCCACCACATCCCTTTTAAGTAAGAGTATGGAGTAGAAAATAAATAGAAGGTTAAATTTCCAAGTTCCAAAAAATCAGTTGAAGAGGCTTCAGGCATGTTCAGAGTACATTCATTTAATGTGATTCTCTGTATTAAAACAGTCTTTGTTCCAGATGGTGAAGGACTCAATTTAAAAAACTCAGACACAGGCAGGAGCAGCGCGTACTAGCTGAAGAAATAAAAGAAAATAGCAGAAAAATAAATAAAATCACTGAAAACAAACCAAACTGATGAAGCTATAGTGGCCCCAGCAGGCCTGCTCCTTTTGCTTTCTCTCTCTCTCTTTTGCTCTCAGGTGGAGTGGCAAGCCCTGGTGCCCGGCCCCACTCTGGGACGGGGTGTTCCTGCCTTCAGTGAAGCCAGCACACCTGTCTATCATTAGCTCACTGTGGATAAAAGGCCAGATGAACTCTTCATTCCTTGCTGGATTGCCACCTTTGTGGTATTCTTCCTGAAAGAAACAAACAAATGGAGGAAGCAGGATTCAAACCAAGCTTAACAATTCGGGCACACTGCTCAAACTGCTGGCAGTTCCCTGGTAACTTCTGCCTTTGTCCCTTTACTGAAAGACAAACTTTGTTTCTTTGCCCGACGATCCTGTCAAACTAAAAGAGCTTAAAAACGTGCAATGGACTTTGGGGTTCTCCTTGTGTGCGCATTCAATCCTGTAATTCTGACAGAAACGTGCTGACAAAGTCCTCCCTGAGCCGCAACAATTGGATCACAAAGAGGCAGAAGCGAGAGTGAAGTTCACCCACTGCTAATACTCCAGCAAGTCTTCACCTTTTCTTGGGTTCTCTGACTTATAAGGGAAGTGCAGTAATGGATAAATATGCCAAATGCTTTAAACTTTGGAATGCAGTGTTTTATTACTGTCATTAATTTCAAATCATATGTTGCAAAACAGTGAATCCGCTCCCTGTAATTTTCTCTAAGATTCTTTTTTTTCGAAAGGAGTCAGTTGAGGTGGCTCGGGCATCTGACTAGGATCCCTCCTGGGCGTCTCTTGGGTGAGGTGTTCCGGGCATGTGCTACCGGGAGGAGGTCCCAAGACATGCTGGAAAGATTGTATCTCTCGGCTGGCCTGGGAACGCCTTGGGGTCCCTCTGAATGAGCTGGTAGAGATGGCTGGGGAGAGGGAGGTCTGGGCTTCTCTGCTTAGGCTGCTGCTTCCGCAACCCGGCCCCAGATAAGCGGAAGAAAATTGATGGATGGATTTTTTTTTTTTGTGTGTGTGTGTGTGTGTGTGTGTGTGTGTGTGTGTGTGTGTGTGTGTGTGTGTGTGTGGTGTACATTATGCCACACACTGTTTTGGCATATTACACTAATACTGCCGATTTCTGCATCAATAAACATGAGCAAAAAACACGTTTTCCATTTATTCCTCATCATTCCTCACTGGGGTCCATGCAAACCCCAAAGGTATATTTTAGTTACATTTCTCATGATTGTTTGTTATTTTTATCATTCCAGTTTTTCATGACTTTGTCAGTCATTTGGTTCCCAATGATGTCGGCTTTGATTAGTGCTTTTTAAAAATACAAATGTTCTCGGGTCCCAGGGAACCAACTGCTAACTGCTTTTAAATGCTGGTAGAACTGAAGCCACATACGATAGAGAAATAATTCTTTTTGCACATAAAACCAGAGGATCTACACTTACATATCATGCATTCAACGTGTCCCAGAGCGCTGTATCCTTCCTCTAAGGGGTTTGCAAAAATCGCATAGAAAGCACTAATAACAAAACGTATGTACAGCATGTACAGCTATGGCATTTCTGTATCTAACATAATATGAAGATACAAAAAACGGTTTTCATTTTCTTTGTGGCTTTGTGCACTTTTTAGCTGCCTTATGTAGTTACTATTGATTTCCTTCATACATATTATTATAATAAGGGTTCTGAAGATTCTATGGATGTATAGTGAGTTGAAATATTCTACAAGATGGTACTACAGCATGTATAACTGTAAAGATTTGGTCTGGCAGACCTTTTCTATTATAGGTCTTAAAGGGCTACAAGCACCCAATTCTGCCTGTACAGTTTTAATAAATTGATCTATTTGCTCAATTAATATTTGCCATGGGTCCTAAATCAAAGTATCATACAGTATCCAGTGGGGGGTAGGGGTACTCTGTCGGTCATTTTAAAGGAGAAGGACTCCATCACGGCATTCATCATCCAAATGGGGAACTTCCTAGATTGGACGTTTTCAGAACATTTGAAACATTTTTACCTGAGACAGTTAGGGCATGCCTTGGTCATGCCACACATGAAAAGGAAAACTGATGCTGCGATACTTGAAGCCCTGTGACTGTCCTGGGAGTGAGGGAAAACTGCACCGGCTGATGTGACTGTCCAACGCACAGCTGGAAAATCAACTTTCAAAAAGGTCCTGGAATAGAGACAGGAAGGGAGCAACTGCATGCCCTGAGCAAAGCACTCGATTCAATTCAGTTTACTTCAGTTTTATTTATATAGCACCAAATCACAACAACAGTTGCCTCAATAATGCCCACAATAATTACAGAGAAAACACAACAGTCAAAATGACCCTCTATGAGCAAGCACTTGGTGACAGTGGGAAGGAAAAACTAAGATCATGGGAAGCCTTCAGCCTGGATTCTGAGAGCAAAGTGCTCTATTGGGGTGGTACCGTACTGTGAGGTCTTTAAGATAAGATGGGACCTGGATATTCAAGACCTTGTATGTGAGAAGAAGGTTTTTAAATTGTATTCTGGATTTAACAGGGAGCCAATGAAGAGAAGCCAATATAGGAGAAATATGCTCTCATTTTCTAGTCCCTGTCAGTACTCTAGCTGCAGCATTTTGGATCAGCTGAAGGGTTTTCACGGCATTATTAGAACAACCCATAATAATGAATTACAACAGTCTAACATAGAAGTAATAAATGTTATTCCCCACTGCAATGTAATCATTATTGGCTTACAAAGCATGAGGAAAATTGTGCGCTATAACTGCCTATAGTGTGTGTTTAGTTGTTTTTATTTGTTTCCAGTCCCTGTACAAGCATAGTAAGAGCTTAGTTCACTTTGCCAGGAAAAGTCAGACTCATTCCCAGTGGATGCTGGTCTCCATCAGGGCTGCCCTTTGTCACAGATTCTGTTTAGAATAGTTACAGAGAGAATTTTAGACATATATAGCAGAAGGGTGGAGGGTGGTCTCAGGATCTGCTTTTTGCATATGATGTTGTTCTGTTGGCTTCGTGATGATTTGCAGCTGAGTGTGAAGTGGGTGGGACCTCCAAGTCTGAGGCCATAGTCTCCGCCAGAAAAGGGTGGAGTGCCCAGTCTGGGTGAAGAACAAGTTGCTGCCCCGGATTGAGTTTATGTATCTCAGGATCTTGTTTACAAGTGAGGGGAGAGTGCAGCGTGAGACTGGCTGATGGACTGGTGCACTAATGCAGACACTGTGCCAGTATGTTGTGGTGAAGAGAGAGTTGGGCGTGAGAGCAAAGCTGTTGGTTTACCAGCTGATCTGAGCCAGCTGTGTTGGTTCAGGCATTTGACCAGGATGCCTCCTGGCTGTCTCCTAGGTGAAGTGTTTTGGGCGTGTAATAGAGAAAACTAAGAGATACCAGGTTAAATACTTTGGTTAAATACTTTGGTTAAAAGCTGCAACTTGTATCAAAGAAAAATATACATTTTAAGTAATCACATAACAATGCTTTGAGAAGACATACGTTTTGGGATTTTTATTATTATTTTGTTTTTATATACAGTAAATTATTCTTGGGGGCCCTGGCTGATAGTCCATGGAAGGATGAGGGTTAAATCTGGTGCATCTCCTTGGAGTTTAAAGGTCATTTAAGCTGAATTCTGTTGTTATTGTTGTACTGGCCATCTGATCTTTTCCACTGATAGTATATTGTTAATATAAGTTTCCCTTTTAGCTTAATGACAAGTTCCTAACGAGCACGTCTATGAACTTTGTGCTGTAGATTTCTTTGGATAGCAGAAATTTCTCGGCATGTGAATACATCCCACTCGGGATGTATTCACATTTTAAATTTGCACATGAAGAAGGTGAGGCCTTACTGAAGGCTGTGAGCCTCACTACTTTTCCCATCTTGCTTCAAGCTATTTTGATTTATTCATTATAGTAAATTTTATCTTTGGGTTCTTTTTGATAACTTTAAAAAATAAATGAATATTTCAAACTGGGCTATAAAACGAAAAAAGTCCTCTAGAGGCTTTGAATGTTTCCTCAGGTTCGGATGCAGGCACGGCAGACTCAGGTTGCTTAAAGCAAGGCCGATGCTACACTGGATCCATCGGAGGGAGGGAGGGAGGGAGGGAGGGAGTTGTGATTAGTTGTTAGGATTATTGCAGGTTAAGTCAAATTGAAAACTAAACTTGAATGCTCAGTGCAAAATGGATGAACCTGTCCTAGAGGTCCAGATCGTTTCTTGCAAACTGCTTTTGAAAGTTTTGCACTCAAATTAGCTTCACTGGGTTTTGGAATAAGGAGGAATTCTTACAGAGGACAATCTCCGAAAATTAGCTCCATACTTACTGAATAGATTGGATGTAAAGTTAGATCCATAATTTTTTGGATAAAGAGAGTTTTTGTAGTTTTGCTTTGCACAACACCACAATGGAGTTTAAAATCCAACAATCAATATGTGATTGAAGTGGAGACTTTCAGCTTTAATTCAAGGGGTTTAACAAGATCATCCTTAAAAAGGATGACCACAGAAGACAAGTGAAGTGCAAAATAACAGAATTATTTCCACAGTTAAGAAAACAAATTCTATCATCAAACCAACATCCAAGAACACTCTTGAGGAGGAAGGTGTATCACAGTCAAAGTCTACAATCAAGAGAAACATTCAAGATTCTATCTAACATGGTGGAGTCAGTGCTATGGCACAGGTATGTATGGCTGCCACTGGAACCAGGTCACTAGTGTTTATTGATGATGTGACTGCAGATAGAAACAGCAGGATGAAGTCTGTGTACAGGGCTACTCTCTGCTCAGATTCAGCCAAATGCTTCAAAACTGATGGGGCAGCGCTTCACAGTGCAAATGTATAATGACACAAAGCATACAGCAAAAGCAATTCAAGGGTTTCTCGGGGCAAAGGAACGGGATATTCTTCATTGGCCAACGAGCAGCGCAGGTGGTGCAGTAATAAAGGCCTGGCAGAGCCGCTCAAGAGAGGAAATACAGTATTTGGTGACATCTATGGGTTCTAGATCTTAGACAGTCATTGACTGCAAAGTATTTTCATCCACATATTAAAAATAGTTCTACTTAAAATAAAAATAAAAATGTATATTTAAAAGTATTTATACATATATAAAATTGTTATTTTGTCCAATTACTTTGGAACCTTTGAAAATGGCCCAAAAATCACATCATCAATAAACAGCAAATATCAGGTGGACCTGGTATTCATATAGATAATATCATTTGTTATTCCCCTGAGAACACCCAGCACCAAGGCACGCAATAAATAAGTGGCCACAGACGAGTGATTGTAATTCATAAACGACACCTACGTTTTATCAGTCCGGTTAAATATCATTTGAACCTTTACGGGGCACGTGCACGTGCAGCTGGATGGATTACAACACCAAACTTGGAAGGCGGCAGTGAGGCAAACACACGAGTGCAGCATCAGAGAGAGACAGAGGGAGAGAAACGGAGAGAGAGAAGCTTTGCATCCATGCAGCAGATTGGCATTTTATCAGGAACTCCTGGTTCTCTCTTCTGCACACTGCATCATGGATCATTAACCCTGCTAATATATCTGATTCTATTTAAAATGTCACAGGTCAAAAGCTCTGGAGAGTCAGTGGGACACACTGGCACAGACATTTTCACTTTGAAACCTCTCATAAATTTCCAGCCTTAATGTCTCTGTGAACGAAACATCTTGACACGATATTCATTTCATGCGAGGAGCTATTCTAGTTTTATTCAGCTCTGTGGTGTACCCTCATTCTGTCCTTCAGCAAAATAAGGGATTCTTCATCTGCTCATCACCGAAGAAAAGGAAGTACTGTAAGACTTACTTCATACTTTGAGGAAGCTGCAGAGATTCTTCAGAATTAATGAGATCTTACTTTAAAAAAAAAGCTTCATTGTGGATGGTGGGATGACTGAAGAACATTAATGCAGAAAAAAAACAACGCATGCAATAAAATTACATACATACTCACATTTTTAAAAGGACGCACAAATTGAGCCGGCAGTCGTAGCAGCTCAGTGTGCTGTGGAACTGCAGCAACGAGTCAGTTAATTGAATATCGACAAAAGGCAGATATAAATATTTATTATTTTATTAAGCAATAACCATGAATGCAAAATCATTTGATGCTTTTTGTCTTTGATTTTGGACCGTGGAAAATGATAACAGGTGTCATCTCAGTGTTTTCCAAATGATTTATGGAGGATATCATCGACAGATACAGTAGGTAATGAAAATTATCAGTGCTGGTGCTTCATTTTCATAATAAAGGTCTGTTATTAGTTTCTGGCTGGTATGTGCTCTATGCTCTTAAATATCTATGCAAGATATTAACTACAGACACAAAAATCTTCTCTTCTACTATCTGTGCCCGGAGGTCCAAAGGATCCTCCAGGAATGGTGACGCTATTTTCCGGAGAACTGATTGGTCAGCGAGTGGTGAGTTCATATAGCACAGCTTGAATAATGTCATGAAATCAGCACTGAAGTCATATCGTGCCATAACCACTGTGTCACGTCATGATGGCTTAACAATTTAACATCGCTGTGACCGAAGTACTTTTCAGGCAGAGCTACGAGCTGTCAAATCAGCGTTGCAGAGCATCACATTAGGAGGCGCAACCAACACAATGACGTTGCTCTGACCACAGAAATGTCATCATGCCTGTGAGTCCAAAGTATGACTGTTTATACAGTGACAACGTTCTTTCGTTGGGATCTGTTCTCAGTATACAGGAACATCAGAAATGCTTTTATCAATTTAACTTTGAAAAGTTTATGCGCGCAGTTTGCAGACAGCGGAAAACAAGAAGAAGAAAGGGGACAATCGTAAATAAGGAATGTGGGACATGCTGCAGGCCCGATGCTGCGATAACGGGTCTCTGCGATAGGCGGCACGAGACCAAACCAGCTTTTTGAAAAATAAAAAAAAAACGCTGTGCCATAATGGAAGCTGATGCAGCACCACACTTACGAACACTCAGTACTGTAGAAGTTAAAAAATAGCATACTTTGTACCTCTTTATCTCAAAATGCCATACAATCATCTCTCCTTTACTGGCCTGTAATTCACTCCGTGAAACCTTTTATTCCATGAGCTAATTTCTCATTCGATTTTTCATTCTGTGTCAAGTATTATCGACTACCATGACTGACATATGGATGGAAACAGTCTGAGCTTCATTCCTCTGGATTAGCGTTTCCCTTCGCAGCAGCTAAATTACATCTGAACGCTGTAAATTTATGTGGTGTGAAACTCACAGGAGTACGTCGGCCTACATGTAGCCCGTAAATATTAACCCTCTAAAGCCTGAACCATCAAACAATTGGCAGAATTTTTTTTATATATTTTTTTAAACTGGGCATTTATTGAAACTTCTGACAAATTTAATAAATAAATATCATTTTGCATATATGAGTTTTCATTTGCATCATATTTGTTACAGCCGTGGTTACTGCTTAAATGTATTGTGCAATTTGTATGGGTTTTTCAGGGGGGAAGAAAATCACACTGTTGATGTAGAGGTCTTAAAAACTCACATAAAGTCACGAATCAAATATGATATATTTGGCATTACATGTTAATAGAAGACTGCCCACCCGTTATCAACCCACTCATCTTGTTTGTGTAGAAGTGATTAAGACAGACATTTTTTAAATTATATTTTATTGATTTTACATTAACAAACAATGAGCCATTCAGCACAGATTGACACAAGCTATGAAATAAAAATGGACTGCATATCCGTACAGCATTAGTGAGTGTAGTTTGTCACTACTATTATGGGCAGTTAAATTAAACTAATATTGGTTGGTCTATTGGAAATATAAGATTAGATTTTATAAAATGTCTCATCTGGAGAAAACCAAAAAAACCCCTGTTATGCTGTATTCTGCATTTAGTCTGAAGTTGTGTGAATGACATCAAATTACCACCTTCAAATAAATCAGCTACAAGTCTTAGTTATAACAGCTGTTTTTAAACATTTGGAAATTCACGCGTTGTTCAGTTCATATTTCACTCTGATGGAGGCATGTACTGCTGCGTATCCAGGGGGATCTGGTAGATTATCTCCTTGCAGTTGCACGCCTCTGCCAATAATATCCAGACTGTCGTCCAGACTCACTTAAAAGATCAGTATCACTCAATTAGCATCTGACAAAAAAAAGCACTCTCTCTCCTTCTGTTCCCGAGTGTTTGAGTTTAATAATGGCCAGAGACTCGTGATGTCGATGTGAAGTTACCCTCGGACTTTTTGGATGCAAAACCACCTCCTCATCTTATTCTGTTGGAAAGGATCGTGATTAATGTATGAATGACTAAAAATGACACAGAGGAAATTAAATCCTTGTGCACAGTGTTGCAGCTACAACAGAAAACAGCAGTTAAGTTGTAATGTAGAGCTAAAGCTTTGAGACTCATGTGAATGTCAGTATTCATCACATCTATGTAGTTTTAAATCCTATATGAATAACTATAAGAATATCTGAGACACCCTACGTGAGCATCTCTTCTCTGCAGCTCCTCCCTCATCACAAACACTCCCTGCTTTTCTGTTTCCCTCTGTCTCACACTTCTACTTGCTTTTTAAGATTCTTGGCGATATTGATGGAGCTTAATGGGAACTGCACAGACATGCCATTGTCTGCGATGAACTCTAAAGCAAAGTATACAGAATCAGCCATTTATTCTACCGAGTATCTGTGAATATGTGTCATCAAGAAATGCACTTTCGACACAGTGTAAATATAGTCAAAATAAATATGGCCAATTAAACATATTTTTTTACATGTTTTTACATTTATTAATTTTTTTGGATTTAATTATCTTTTAATATATATACAGTTAGTCAAAATAAGCCATTTACGATGATACTTGTGAATCTGCAACTTTACTGCATTTTTTACAATAATTTTGTTGTTAAATTACACATGAAGCCAGTTCCAGTTTGATCCGAAGAAGAAAAAAAAAGAAATCATGTGAAAAACCAACCTCTAACTTACCACAGCTCCATTCACTGTAAAATTCAATGAATCTGTTGTTGACCAATCAAACTTTTTAACTATAATACTTTAAATAAACATATATAAAAGACACTTTCAGGTCCAAAGCCAGTGAAAGATTTTAGTGGTTTGCAGTGTAATAAAGTTCTGCGCAGTTATCTATAAGAAAGATATTAATAAGTGATAGTTCAGATATGAGTTCAACCACTGCATGAGTAGTTGGATCATAATCCATTATCTTCCACTTATCCAAGGTCAGGTCATGGTGGGAGTGGGCTAAGGGGATTCAAGACATCCTTCTCCCCAGCCATACTTAACAGTTCCTCCCGGGGGAACCCGAGCTGTTCCCAGGCCAGACGAGAAATATAATCTCTCCAGCGGGTTCCGGGTATGCCCGGGGGTCTCTTCTTGTTGGATCATAATGTGCTGTCTCTAATGATAATAGCCAGCAGATGAGTTTCTCAGGGCGGACTACACTTGTTCCTTAACCTTTTGCTGCAAACAACAGCATGCCTTTGCGCAGCAACATAACTTTTTGTGCTGCTGAAACATTCCAGACTGACAGGAAAAAATACAGAGGTGGAGACACTGAAATCACACATTGTGCAAAGTTTATAGTGTGAAAGAAAAGCAAAAAGGCAGAGATGACACACACCCACTGCAGCTTACTCAAACTAATGTGGATGCTGACCATCTATCAATAATCAGAATAATTATAAATATCAAATACTAAGTGTGTCCCAACTTTTGACTGGTATTGTATGTTTGTCTTATCTTCCTTTTCTGTCTACTGCTTAATTTATTAATTTTTTTCTAATCATTTCCTGTTATGCATTAGTAGCATCACACCAGCATTGCTACGTCCACTGATTTTGACTTTACAGCAGCAGAGAGTGGACGCAGACGTCAACAATGCAACTGCTCGTGTACCGAGAGTGTAAATCAAGCAATGAAAGCACATGATGGGTTTGGGATTTTGAACAAATACAGGTCATGAAAGAAATAGTCTAGTGTGAAAGTACTCGAGTGGCTCACACAGAGCCCAACCTCAACCCCAGCTAACACAGCTGGGAACATCTGGAACACTGAGTAAGGCGCTGTCCAATTTTTATTGTCTGCCCTCAATGATTGCTTTTGACTTAATGGGAGCAAATCCCGACAGAGCGGTTTTGAAAGCTTGTGGAATGTCTTTCCAGCAAAATAAATTATTATCACGCCGTTTTTAAAGCAAATGATGTAAAATGAAATCTGCTCCTACAAAAAAAAAAAAAAAAGGGAGGGGGGGTTACTCAAGTTGCAGCAGCACTATGTGCTGCCTGCTCAGTTACTTGTTTAGGAAGTTTCAAGTCTTTCTGTGAGGATTCAACATCACGTGTAGAAAAAAGGTCAACATGATCTTTTGTGGCAAAAAACATTTTCCTGATAAAGGCTGCATTACGGCTCAGAACTCTCCAGTAAAAACAGGATGGCAGCTACTTCTGACTAGGAAACATTAGCGGTTGCTCAGTGATTGCAGTGGATTTTTTTCGCGATCAGTGACTTATTGCACGTAGGACCACTTTCAGTTTCAAGGTGACTGCACGGGTTGCCTGGCGGTAGGCAACCTGTCTCCAAACAACTGCAGTCTGATTCAGACTGACTGCAGTCCCTCTCGGACAGAATGGAAATGGTTTGCAAATAACTGCCGTCTCATTTATAAACAGAAAAATTGCCAACACGTTTCCAATAATCTGAGTCAGTCTGCACCAGTGAGCACGACGACTCGTTTCAGCTGGTCGTATTCTGGTTATATTCCTATATAAAAGCGAGGTTGCCGAGCGCCTGTGTCATTTTGCAGTTAAGTTGCCATCCTGCAGCAACCACGTGACCATTTGTGGAGGAATTTCTGTTTCAAATCCGAGGTTCTGGCTGGTCTCTGAATGTAAGGAGTTAATGTGATTTTTTGTGCATGCAAACAGCAACACACTTCCAATTTTTGCCAATTTATCACAGTTAATCCACGTTATCATAAACAGATTGCATGTGATTGCCAAATTGACATCATTCAATTGCAAACTGATAGCAGACGACTCTGTCTTATTGCTGTTTTATTGCTGTCTTGATGCACCAAAGTCGCTTTGAAGACAACCACTAAATCACTTTGTTTGCGTGTGGTTCCCAACCACTGTTTTTTTTTTCTCTTGTGCGACTTGAGCATTACTGTAACCGTATGAATAGGCAATGTGCTGGACAGTCCTTAGAAAACTACAGTAAAGTGACAACAACGTGAAACGTGCCACAAAGCAGATTCAATCCAATAAACTGAGAAAAAGTTGGGAAAAGCTGAAAGCAATGCTTTGCAAATCTCATATTTTATTGACAATGGACTTTTGAGAGCTATAGGATTCTAGCTGCTCGACAGTCCGGGGCCCAATGCTTCCCCATACCATCAGAGATGCAGGCTTTTAAACTGAGTGCTAATAAAAAACCAGATGGTCCCTCTTCTTCTTTAGTCTGGAGGGCATGGGTCCGTGTTTTCTATAAACAATTTCAAATTGTCTGAATGCATAACAGTTTTCCACTTTGGCTCAGTCCATCTGAAATGAGCTTTGGCCCAGAGAAGATGGATCATGTTCACATGTGGCTTCCTCTTTGCATGATAGAGAGTGATTTCTGGAAGTGCTCCTGAGCCCACGCAGTGATTTCCGTGAGACGACTGGTAACTCTCTGCCCATCTTTACTTCTGAGAAACTGCGTCTCCAAATTGCTCTTTTTTTTTTATAGCCAATCATGTTATTGGCCTGTTGCAAATTAAACTAATTAGATGCAAAATGTTCCTCCATCTATTTTCTTTTTAGCTCTACTTGCTGTTACAGCCTTTTGTTCCACTCTCCAAATTTCTTTGAGGCGTGTTGCTGCCATCACATTCAAAATTAGTCAATCTTTTTCCATGAAATTAATTTGTATTTCATTGGCACAAATGCCTCATAAGAAAAATGACAGGCAATTTTACATTGCGATTAGCAAGGGAAATATTCCTCAGTGAGGTGACACAGCAATGTAAAATAGCCAGCTGTGCCTGCAGACCATAAAGCCAACCACACAAACACGGATTGGCACAATCCACAAGCAGTAAAAGCAAAGTTTCTTGTCAAGAGTTGATCAACCTCTGAATAGTGTGAAAGAGGTGACTAGGTGACAGGAAACTGCACTGAAAAAATGTTTTTTTTTCTGTGTTCTGAAAGCAATTGTTGGCACACGAGTGGGAGAACAGTGTTACAGCTCAGCAAAAAAATTAATCCTAGTCATTAGAAACTGCAAAAAAAAGTTGGTCAATACTGGATGTGATGATGTGCAGAAAACTTCAGTAACTCTGTTTACATGCATGCTTGTCAAGCTCACTCAAGACCGTCTCTGTTGATTTTCTGGACCAGGTCATGCGTTGAGGAGAGCCCGACTATATCTAGCTGGTATCTCTTAACATGACACACTAGCTCAGGCTCATTCCCCACCAGAGAGGTGACATTCCATGTCCCAGTAGCCAGCTTTGATAGCCAGGGATCGGTCTGCCAGAGCTTCCGCTGTTGGCCACTGCCTGACACACACTGCACCCGACCCCTACGATGCCTCCTGCAGGTGGTGGGCCTACAGGAGAGCAGGCCCATGTCTCCTCTTCGGGCTGCACCCATCCGGGCACCATGGGCCTATGTCTGACCACCAGATGCTCTCCCTTGAGCTCCCTCCCCAGGCCTGGCTCCAGGGTGGGGCCCCCATCAGCTCATTTTGAATTTGGTGGCAGCAACATGTCTCAAAAATGTTGGGACAGGGGCAACAAAAGGCTGAAAAAGTAAAGGGTCCTAAAAAGAAACAGTTGGAGGAGCATTTTGCAACTAATTAGGTTAATTGGTAACAGGTCAGTAACACGATTGGGTATAAAAAGAGCATCTTAGAGAGGCAGTTTCTCAGAAGATGGGCAGAGGTTCACCAATGTGAAAAAAGATGCGTCTACAAATTGTGGATTTTCCATGACATAGTAAAATGTCTCATTGTCTCATCTATAGTGAATAAAATATGAGTTTATGAGAGTTTAGACAGTATCCCAACTTTTGAAGAACTGGGGTTTTAGAACACTATAAATATAATGTGGTCAAATGAGCGGTATATAAAATGTATGGAACTATTAACATAGGACATTGTGTAATTAGAATCAGATGATTACTTTAAAATACTGCCTTCTTTATGGTGCCAGAAAAATAATTAGTTTATCTGCAAATAAATAATTTGATAAGTGAATAAGCCAGCATCCTTTCCTTCTGGTCATAAAACTCACCTGGAATGTAACGGACTCGATGCTTTCAGTTAATTTGGTAAACATCCTTTCGGAGAGCTGTGCATGGTTTGGGAGTGGGTAAACATACACAGTAATGGTGGAGAGCCCTGCCCCTGGGGACTGTCTGATTTATGAAACTTCTGAAAAAGAGTAATAACCACCGTCTGTATGCTGACTGAAAGAGATTTACTGTCTATTGATGGAAATGGTGGAAAAACAGGATTTAGGCTCCTTCCCACATGGTGTCTTATTTGTGTCACTATGAAATCTGCATTAGTCGGTGCATGACTGAAAGTGCAACAGGAACACAGCGATCCATCTGTGAAGTTTGTCATGTTACACTCAGACGTCAAAGACATGGATGAATCAGGATATTAATGCTGGGAAAGGTACTAATGAGAGTCAAAGGACTCTGAAACAGTGTGTAAATCAAGCAGTTTTCCACAGATGAATAACTGCCCGACTGTGATGAATTCATTATTTCTGCAAGAATTCATGCTGAATATATAATAGCAAATGTCTACCGTGATACTACCACGGCCGTTCAATATCCCTGCTCCAAAAAAACCATTGTCACAGTGACATGACACCAAAGCACCTCTCAGGGGATTCAGGTCTCAATGATGTGATGAGCCAGGAAAAAAAATAAAAAGGCACACAGCCCGAGACGGAGAGAGAGAGAGAGATGAGTTTCCTGCAGTATCATCCAGGAGTCGTGCCCCCAGCATGCTATTCAAATACTCATATACAATTTGTACAAGTTCTGAAAGAAACACTTCAGTCCTTTTTTTTTTTTAAAGTAATAAGAAAAGAAACAAGAATTTAGGTGAGCCAGCAAATCTGCTGTGTTATTTAAAATGAACCCACGAATACCCAGTGCGTCATTTGCATGCTTTATTAGTGCCTTACCAACAAATATCGAAGGTGTTCTCTCTTCAGCATATGAGGCTGAATTCACCTCCACACCTCATTATGAACAATAGCTTTGTTTGCACGACTACATTATTCATTCATTCATTCATGCATAATTCACATCTGCAGTTTCATGTTACAACCTTGTGAGGTATAATTACTTTGAATCTTAAGATCAAATCGAATTTTCCACTAAACCTTAGCAGCAAAGAAACTGCTCGATTCTATACTTGAATGTACAGCAGCGCCTCCATCACACACGTCGCTCTGTTGTGAGGCAGAAACACAAAGTCTTGGTACAAAGGTTCCTTTAAATGTTCTCATCCAGTACAACATTTCCACAAAACAGATAAACTTCTCCCAACTTCACACGCTGCAGAAAACAGAAGCAGAAAATTTATAAAAATATGTACATGTGGAATTCACTGTAAAAATATACGTATTTAAATGTATACAAAGCAGAAGGTGTCTTAATATTCGATGTCTGTATGCACAACAAAATTACTGTGCATGATGTGGTAATTAGTGTGCTTTATGAGGCTCATGCCAATCTGCTCTCTTCAGTTTTCAGTCAGAGAAATAAGATCAAGAAACTCATTTTACAACACAAAGTTATCGTTATAGCAAAATCCAAGCAGCAGCTAGTGCGTCTTCAACCAACAAATAGAAAAAATGATCATAGCCTTAAACTTCTTCTTAAGAAACTTAAAGTTTGTTCCCCACAACCGTGACCGGAGGCTCAGCGGCCGCTTCTGTGTTGAGGTCTGTGGTCGGCTTTGTGGTGTTACGTTGGATTTTTGAGGTTTTCAGTCATTTCCACTACTTTGCTCTCAGGTTTTTATTGTTGAGCGTTTGCTTCCTGTTTTCTTTATTATTCCAAGGATATCATTAGTCTTAGATCTTGGTGAAGGAGATAAGCTGGGCTTTCCTGAAGCAGAAAAAGCAAACAGAAAGCTGATAAATGCTGAATCAGATTCCTCTTATCTCTGATTGGGGTTTTAGGTTTTATCGTGCCAGCTAAGGCAAAGAATGCCTGCCTCTGTGGAACTTTCTTCATAAGAAGTTCTGTTTGTTGCTTTGAGTTTCTGGATGCTGACTTTGTTTTAGACTTTTGCTTACGACATAATAGCAGCTTTTTGTTTACTTTGTCTGCATTTGGGCCCCAATTCTGCAAAACTTTACCATCATCAGGAACCTCGTCCAGAAAGCAGACTCATCGAACTCTTAGTCCAACCATAATCCTCCATGATGATTAACTCTGAGACTGGTAACTCACGTTTCACTTCCAGAAAGGATGATTTATTATATAAATCATATAAATCTTATACCATTGGAAAGCCTGTTTATCCCCCCTTAAATGGAGCCACATTTTTAAGGAAAATACACTTGTAGGTTGAGCAGCAAAGTTGAGTATGAGGGATACACCCATGAAAAACTTGCCAAATCTTCTCTGAAAACAGTTTATTCTGCTATTGACTCGTCTTTTGAGCCTCTGGTTCTCCAAGTGCTGGCAATCAGGGTTGTCATCATTGGAGGCAATCTCACCGCAGAGAGATATCGAGATGAGATTCTGCTACCGATGGCAATCACATATCTCCACAGTCTGGCACCGAACTCGACCCTCCAAGATGACAACGCTCACCCCCCCACAGAGCAGGAATGGCCTGCCTGCAGTCCTGACCTCAACCCCATTGAACACTTGTAGGATCAGCTTTCTAAAGGTCTAAAATTTATTGCAAAAAAACATTGTTGCAACTAAGAAATGGACCAAAACAATGCTGAAAAGTTGGGACTGTCATTGCGTTACCATTCTGTTGGTTGCTTCATCATGCCCAGCTGCAGGATTTCACTTCATTGTCATCATCAGTTATGCCAAATTTGTGACTCTATTAAAACTTTATTACAAAACAGACTTGGGTGATATGTGCATGATTAAGTGTTTAATATCAAATGGTTTATCAATGCACATATTAATACTTTTAACATCTATCCCAGAGGGCAAATTTCCCAGATTTTTTTTTTATGTGCAAATTTGAATTCATAACTTGTCTACAACATGCTCATTGTATCGACACAGTTCCTACAGTTCATCTCGGAGGTTTGTGTCCTGCAGCCAGTATCTGTAGACAGCCACGGGATCTACATTCCAGTGCTTGTGGAAGGAGATGGCCTGGTGCATGGAGATCAGAGTCTCAGAGTAGTCATCTGGTCGGGCCTAAAATGTCAAGGACAAGTGGTTTGTTTGTCTGTGTGTGTGTGCATGCGCCTATGCACATGTCAAAGAACAAGGCGGTCTCTATTATTTCAAAGAGCCGGCTGTAAAACGCTTAATCATAAGATTACCTATAATTAATAGGCAGCAAATACAAAAATAAAACTAAATAGCCACACAGGGTTAATTAAAAGGCCTTGGAAGAAATGATTAATGCTTCAATTATTTTTCATTGTGGCAACAATTTTTTTCTCTTGGTAGCACAGCTGAGCGCTCTGTTAGGAAAGCACAGGGCAGCTCTCTCTCTCTCTCTCTCTCTCTCTCTCTAAATGACTGTCATTTAAACAAAGCAAACAGGAAGAGAGCAGCACGCAGAGCATCTTCTGCTCCTAAGTAACGGTTAATGTCTCCATTAACACTTGGGTCAATTTTGGCTCATTAAAGTGGCTTCTCTTTGCATTTAATCAGGGTGAGAGATGGTTTTGAAAAAGACAAACAATTTGAAAGGCTTTTCTTCTCTTTTTCTACCCACTCGCCCCCTAAACAGTCTTCCTGATCCTTTGGTTCATGAGCGACAGTAAGTTAAAACATTAACAGATCTTAAGTTTAAAAGCAGCTCATGGTTTCCAGAAGAATGAATTTGAAAGAACTATTCCAGTTTAATACAAGTAAATATTTAGTGTTAATACTGGAAACTTCATGCTTTACATCTGTATCACTTTTTCAGCTGTCCTGCTGTAAAATGACCAAATTAATTCAAGCTTTGTTTTTCCCAGGATGTATTTAATGACTTTACAACCCACAGTCCGTAATAAGAACACGTATGTGTGTGCGTTGTTCTCTAACCTGGTGAAATAGTGGATTGTGTGTAACGGGAACATCGAGGGAAGTGAAGCATCTGCCCAGCACCATGTCATCAGGAGCATCATCACTGTAGCAACCACATCTACTGGAAAGCAGCCTGGACACTGCCGTCCTGCTGAGCACCATCCTGCGCACACACACACACACACACACACACACACACACACACACACACACACACACACACACACACACACACACACACAGTTCAGTGTGTATGTTAAGAACAAGAAAATTAAATTCCCAGAGTGAGGCAGGATTTACTTACTGTTAGATTTGTGTAGTGCTCCCCCTGTTGTTTTCCAAATATATAGACATATTAGGTCTTTATTCATTAATCCTCCCAAAAAAGCTTTTAGATTTTAGCCATTAGCTAAAGAAATGTGCAAATTTCTGTATGATGCATGGGACACTTAAGACCTTAGCATATGCTGCTAGCTAAGGTACAATTATTGTCTGTAAGGTTAAAAAAAAGAAATCATTTGATGATCAAATTTGCACATGTGTGTTTTGCCTCAGCAAGCATTAGCACCTACAACCCAACAACATCTGCTCAACACCGCAGCCTCACCCTCCT
This sequence comes from Cichlasoma orientale, assembly GCA_034780415.1. Classification (NCBI taxonomy): domain Eukaryota; kingdom Metazoa; phylum Chordata; class Actinopteri; order Cichliformes; family Cichlidae; genus Cichlasoma; species Cichlasoma orientale. The sequence goes on along the minus strand of JAVDPK010002228.1, from coordinate 262,656 downwards.
CCTCCGGTGGTGTAGCTGTATCCCTTCTGGATCAAGCCGTAGCCATATCTCTCCCCCAGGCTCACTGCTTCCTTTGGGTCATAGCAACGCAGCAGCTGTCTCAGCCGGGGTAAACTATTGGTGGGCCAAGAGACAGAAATGCATGCATACTACCAAAGAAAGATATAATGGGCCAATAAAGTAAATAAAAATACCAGTGTAGGTGAGTGCAGAACCTTTTAATAAATAATAGTAAACAAATGAAGCATCTCAAAAATTTACTTTTTAATTCTGGCTGAGGAACTCTGAGATGGCTCAAAGTGTGACTTTTAAAACCATTAAGTCATTTTTGGGCACATTAGTTAAAATGTGATCCGAGCATTGAAAACAGACCTGATGCTCTACATAGGATATTAGAACCTGCAGTATTACAGAATTATTATTATGAAAATATATACATATATAATAAAAAGTTTGATGGTGTCTAATTAAAATATTGCATTGTTGCATATGAGCCAAATAATGCAATCCAATGTAATCAGTGAGTGCAAATATGAAAGTCATTTATAGGATTCACAGGACTGGCGATCATGCAAGTTGAATTTTTGCATAGAAAAACTTAAAGTAAGGATGGCTCGAAACAACACAACACAAATAGAAATGTCTTCTATGGTACAGTCTTCACATACACTATATGGACAAAAGTGCAGGGTCACTTACACAGCTGCTCAGCCATGAAGCCGGAGGAGGTTCGGAGCTCTGCAGTTACTGAGACAGCAGAGTGCTCGAGACTTTTACACAGCGTGCGCCTCAGCGCTTAGCGACGCCGCTCTGTACCTTTATGGGGTCTGCTCCTTCATGGCTGAGTTGCTGTGGTTTTTAAACACTTCCATTTTGCAAAAATATCACTTGCAGTTGATTGTGGAATATGTAGGATGGAAGAAATTTGTTCTGATGGTGGGATTCTATTTTACGGTACCACACTCAAATTAAGTGAACTCTTTAGAACGACTCATTCTTTCACAAATGTTTGTAAAGGCAGACTGCGCGGCCGGGAGCTTGATTTTATACACCTGTGTTAATGGGACCAAAAACACCTGTATTCAAAGATTAAGAGCTGCGGCCTGATACTTCTGTCCATAGCGTGTAGCATGAGCCTGCAGACCAAAATTCTTTATTACATCCTGATCTGTTTTTTATTTCAACAAATAATGAAATAATGGACTTTGACAGCCTGAAACTTGTGCTCAGGATAGAAGGACAGACTAAAAGAGCAAGATGAGCTCAGATTCGTCTTGGGCACTATCTTTTGCTGAACTTCACTATCATACTTTCTTGCATTTCATATTTAATGTCCCAACATATGCAGGTCTGAATGAAAAACTACATTATAAGCCTTTCCTACAAACACCTTTCATGATTGTAGTTGCTGTTGGGCTACATTATTTTCAGTAAGATGATGTGCAGTGCTGTCAATACTACTATTTTCTGACTTACCTGATGAGAGTATCATCATCAACGATCAGCAGCCAATCAGCTCTCGGCACAGCTTTACTTAGAAAACGCCTCAAGATGGCAAACGTCTTCCCGCAGTGTCCTTTAGGGAAACAAAATGTAGAGAAAAACTGTGAAGAAATGTTTGTGATTCATTATCATCTCCTCCTCTTCTCCATCATCACCATCAATATCATCATAGATAGATAAAAGTAAATAAAAGCACAGTCTAAAGCAGCAAAAGTATAGCGGCAGACAGGTAGAAAAATGAAACAAGGCGCATCCCCTATGTTATATTCTTCCTTAAATATCCCTATATTCAATGTGGTGCTTCAACAACATGCAAGAAAATGTTCACAAAATAATAAACCGACTCTTTACTAAAGGGAAACAATGGGAAAACTGTCCAAAAGCTCGCACACGTGTGGGTGAATTACAAGAGAGACCCAAGAAAAGAAAAGGTACAAAGTGTAAGAGTAGAAAGCACAGATGGGAGGGAGAGATGGATGTACCGACTCGCTGACACGTGAATGAACTCCAAAGTACAGCACACAGGGGCACCTCAGTCAAGAATAATAGCAGTGCAGAGATAAAACTGGTGTCTGTGTCGTTCTCACAGGAGCTGCTGTTTAGTGTTTATTACTTCTGGCTCTAGCACCTATTACGACAAAGACGAAGTGGCACACACGCTCTGGTTCACTGGTAAGTGGCAGAGATTGTTCCATTGATTAAATCAGACTCTGTCTTTTGATTTGTCTGTTGATTCACCAGCTGTGGTGCACTTCAAGTATGTGAGGCCAGAAAATAAAGAACTTTACACCTCAGTCCTGCGGAGCTAAAGGACTTTGTCTCCTTTTAAAAATGAACTCAAATCAGGGCCCAAACACGGGAAAATAAAAGGGAAAGGAAAGCAGTGAGTACATGGTTAGTGCAGGGGTGAGCCTTAAACCAAGGGTTTGAACTCCATCTAGCTCTCCTTCATTAACTTTAACAAGGTCACTTTTTATGTCAGCATCTCAGTCCAACACTATAAATATTGTTCCATTATGTCCACATACAAATTATTAAGTGTCACTGAATTCACTGAGCGCGCTCAAAAGATGAACTGTGCAAAGTACATTTTGGCCGAGTAGTGCTGATGTCTGTCAGTGTTAACCATGTTTCTGACCATGTCAGCATTTACTACAGCATTTATTTTTAAGCTACATGTTCTGGTCAGGGCTGTAGTGGCTCGAGGGAGCCCGACATCGTTTAGCTCCAGCTTTTTCTAGGATTCTCACCCAGCACAGCTTATTGTAACACACCTGCAGGTATCCTGCACTGACCAGCTCACCTCTCTCGGTATTAGGCACTCCCAAACTGACAGTCGGTATGGAGGCATCAGTGATGTCACTGTAATACTCTAAAAGGCCAGCATCTTTCTCCCAGGTCGCCTTCACCACTGGTACTGTGGAGAGAAAAGGGAGAGAGGAGAGAAGGAAATAACTGAGGAAAGAAGGCTTCACCTCTGAACCACATATATGATCAGTGATGCAGCAGCTGATGGTAGCCAAAGCTCCTAATTCAATGAAGTCAATAACTGAAAGGCTTTAGCGTCTTTAGTCCTAAGATAAGACACATAAAAGCTACAAACAATAACTATAAATTAGAGCATAAAATTAAAAGTGATTCAAAGTAAGTGGTAAATTAAGCTAATCTTACCTTAATTTATTCTGAAACACTTCCACAAATTTCTCACTTGTACAGAGCACATTCTGACTGTTTGCTATGCGTCTAATAACCTGAAGTAACAACCAAATCACAAAAAAGTTAATCACATATTGTTCCTCCCACGCTTAATTATGTTAATCACTGTAAAATAGCCGGTCCATGAATCCTGGCTCATTTCGACCTTAAAAAAAAAAAAAAAGACATCAGTGTTTTGGATAATTACACAAACTATTACAGTTTGAGCAGACAGGGCAGATGATGCTGTGAATTTCAGTTAGCAGCTGGCACATTAACCATGAATGACAACCAAGCCAGACAAAGTTAAAATATGGGTTTTTCACTTGTTTTCATAACCCCCCCTCTCTCTTACTCTGATCAGCAGAACTTTAACACTAAAATGTAACCACGAGTTACCAGACTTCACATTTGCTTAGAGTTTATAAATACATTGCTTAAAAAAAATTAAAGGAACACTTTTTAATCAGAGTACAGCATCAAGTCACTTAAACCTTTGAGACACTGATCTGGTCAGGCCAGTAGCAGAGGAGGTTATCAGTTTTAACTGCTTTGGTATTAATGAAATTAACAACAGGTGCACTAGAGCGGCAACAATGAGACAACCACCAAAACAGGAATGGTTTTCCAGGATGGCACATCAATACGTGCAATTGCCAGAAGTTTGCTGCGTCTCCCAGCAGAGTCTCGAGAGCCTGGAGGAGATTCCAGAAGACAGGCAGTTACTCCAGGAGAGCTGGGCTGTAGAAGGTGCTGCTCTGTGCAAGGAGGAACAGAATGAGCACTACCAGAGCCCTACAAAATGACCTCCAGCAGGCCACTATTGTGAATATCTCTGGCACCCTGACTGCCATTAGGTATCAGGATGAAATCCTTGGACCCACTGTCAGACTCTCTGCTGGTGCAGTGGGTCCTGGGTTCCTCCTGGTGCCTGACAATGCCCGGCCTCATGTGGCGAGAACATGCGGTCAGTTCCTGGAGGATGAAGAAATCGATACCACTGACGGGCCTCGACGCTCACCTGACCTAAATCCAGTAGAACACCTCTGGGACATTATGTTTCAGTCCATCTGATGCCACCAGGTTGCACCTCAGACTGTCCAGGAGCTCAGTGAGGCCCTGTTCAAGATCTGGGAGGAGAACGCTCTCAGGCATGCATACAAGAATGTGGGGGCCATACAAACTACCGAGCACCATAATGAGTTGCTGCAATGAAATTTCGGCATAATGGACTAGCCTGCTGCATCACTTTTTAACTTTGATTTTCAGGCTCTCTTTGGATTCAGCCTCTGTAGGTTGAACATTTTCATTTCCATCAAACGATGTGGCATCCTCCCATTCCTAACACATTACCCAGTCCATACCAGTGTAGATATCCACCATAAGTTTTTTCCCATTGAGATCTGATGTGTGAAGTTTATAATCCAAAATTTGAGATGCACAAACCCACGGAGTGTGGAACAGGGTCTTGTTTTTGGTATGTTTTCGTTCTGCTTTTATAGAGGAGCTCACACTTGCTGATGATCAGTTAATCAAGTGCGTTTGATTAGCAGCGCCTGGCTGCTACTTATCTTCATAACCCCTATGGAAGCGGAACAAAACTCTGAAGGAGTATTTTCAATAAATTGTACACATACCTCGATCTGAGTGGAATTTCTGGCAAGTTTTCACAGCAACAAATACATCATTCTTCGACACTGGATCCCCCTAAGATAAAAGAGAAAGAGAACTTCATTTTAAAAAATTGCACTATAGTCATCAATGGGAAGAAGCAGTGACTGTCATGTGATTATCATTGCTGCAGTTTTAGACATTAAAAACTTCATTCTGAGGAAACTGAGTTAAATTAAGTGGAATTAAATAAATAAATAAAAAACAATGGAGAGCCCTCAAAGTAGTTTTGGTTTCTAGCTTACATTATTTTTGGTCACATATATGAAATGTTCTTCATCACTGTTACATTTGCTTCATATGTGCAACATAACGTCTACATAGTGTTGCACAAGCTCAACACAAATCTTGCCTGTACTTTATTGCTAATGTAAAAGAATCCAGACTGTTTTTTTATCCCTGTAGTAAAAATTTGTATTTGCTCTGTTCAAACTGAAGTTTTCTATTTTTTTTTAAAAATGCAGCCGTGATCCTTCATCCCATTCAGTGCAGGTAGCCATGCAACGATTTCTGCTAAACCTTCAGATTAAATCAGCTCTTGGATCTCACAGGACTTTTCTGTTTGCATTCCTGCTCAGCCGACTTTGGCAGTGGCATAAAGGGCTGACTGAAGTTTAACTAATACCGACAGTGAGCTGTGATTTGTTGTGACGTAAAGTGATGGATTTGACTGGTACTGTATTTATACAGTTTCTCCTGTGCTCATATGTGACAATTTAAACTAAATAAAAGGAATATTTCATGATCTCAGTGAGTTTAGTGAGTAAACAATGAACATCATATTAATTCCAAAATGTTAATGACAACAAACCACAGTCCTGCCACACAGTTATTCTTTAGAGCATTTAGAAAAAAATCTTACAGTAGGTAAACTCAGCTGCCACATCATATTTCTTTGCACCCACCTCATACAAAATTAGAACTAAAATGCAAGTTATAATGCAGTATAACACAGTACAGTAAAGCAGTACATACGCAGTGGGGCAGGTAGGTTGTAAACGTGGTAGCACAGTCGTCTCTCAGCTCTGTGCAAAACTCTGGAACTGCTGTCAGCTGTGGGCCATTTCCTTCCTCCCAAATAAACAAAGCAATCTGGAAAAAGCCGACATGCATGGACAAAAATCCACAGCTAAAACCTTTATTTACTATATTTTATTAGTAACAGTACCCGTCACCAAAAAGTAAAAAGGTGGGAAAATTCCATGTAAGACAGACAGTAATTACTGTTACATAGAGCCTGTTCAACAGTTCCAGTTCCTCGATCTATTCTAATCTACCAGAGACAATTTAAAAGCATGTGTGTGGGGGGGGAAAAAAAGGCTTTTTTCAAAAAAGGTCTTGACTTTTATTGCAAAGCAGCATAACTTAATCATGTGAAAATTAACCTTTTCACAGGACTCTGTGCAAATCCTGTGAAAAAAGGAAGTAAAACCAGTGATTCACCAGCCTGCACAACCACCTTTAGCAGCCATAACCTGAAGTAATCCATTTCTGTATGACTATCAGTCTCTCACATTATGCTGGAGGAATTGTGGCCCACTCTTCTTTACAACATCGCCTCAGTTCACTGAATTTGTGCTTATTCGTATACGCAGAGCTCTCTTAAGCTCTTCACTTTGGTCTTGACATTCTTCCAGAAGTCTTATGGTTTGTTTGGATGCAACACTGCAAAGCTAAGCCGCGCTGCCACGTTCGTTTTACAGAGAAGAGGCTTTCTCCTGACAACCTTTTCAGTCTTTTTCTAATTGTACTGTCATGAACTTTAATATTTAGCATGCTAACTGAGGCCTGCGGAGCCTGAGATGGAGCTCTTGGGTATTTTTGCAGTTTCTCTGAGCATTGCACGATCTGAGCTTGAGGTGAATTTGCTAAGACGTTCACTCCTAGGAAGACTAGGAACACCTGAACGCTCCAGACCAGCGAATTACCAAAACTTCTGCTTTTATAGAACTGCTCATTTAATCAAGTGCATTTGCTTAGCAGCAGCCAGCTGCTACTTACCTTTATCTTTACCTTTAATTCTTTAATTTCCCTGACAGAATCTTCCTAAAGGGATTAATAAAGTTTTATCTAATCTCTAATCTAATCTAATCTACTTCTTAATGAAGCAGGAAGGGTGTACGCAAATTTTCACAGGACTGCACAGAGTCCCATGAAAACTTTCTTTTTCACGTGACTGTAAATGCTAATTGCTCCATTATACATATTCACCTCCCTGATACAAACACAGGAGCAGAGCTGAGGCATTGAAAAATAATAAAAAGATCTACCAAAGCTGCAGAACGGGAAGCTAAGGGGAATTACTGGAGCTTCTGAGCCAAACACCAGTCAGCTGGTGAGGAAATATATTACTGTTATAATGTGTAAGGACTGCAGCTCAGCAGGCAGACTGAAACACACCGATGCCATTTTTCACAGAAGCTGTAAAGGAACAAAGTAGAACAGAGCCAGTGGTTATTTTATGATTGATTCACAAAACTCCAAGAAAGTCTCGAAGTACCTCGTGCTTCAGGTCGATGGTAAAATCTGACTTCAGTTTCTCGTGCTGGATCCGCTCTGTGAGTCTGAAACACAAACGAGTTCAAGAAAGAAGGGAAAGAAGCAGAGCTGAAATGGACGCTTTCCTCTACTGTATACTGAAATGCACAATAAGGAGTCAAAGTTATAGAAGTGGTCTTAGAGTGCATGTTTTCAGTTATTTTGTGTGATCAGATCACACAGGTACTGTAATAACTAAAGCTCCAGACATTATCAATGAAACATAACCAAAGTTTCTACTTATGAGGTTACCAATACATATATGTCAGTGATTTCAGTGAGTCAAAAGCCTAATAAAAAACATATAAGACTTATTTAAAACTGTGACTGAAGCAACACTACACAAGAAATAAATATGGAGCAGGAAATGAACACAACAGGGGCGCTGCAAGGTTTGGGTGATGATTGCAACTGATGATGGTTTGTTCAGTGGAATAAAAAGTGCTGAATTAGGGTCATGTGGGTCGCCTACTCAACCAGGTGAGCTAGAGCAGCACCCGGACAGTTCTACAGCTGTATAAAAATTGATGGCATGTCTTTTTTTTTTTTTTAACTGTCAACTCTGCCCTTCACTCCCATAGGTCCTTATTTGTATTGGCTGAAATTAGCTTCGCTTTTACACTTAACTGATCTTAAGCTTTTTAAGGTCTGCTACGCGTGTCAAAGAAGAGAGGAGGGCACCGCGGTGACACATTTTCATTTTCACACTCACCTCCTGTGCAGCGGCGCACTGAGAGCCCAGCCTGCTGCGGTCTCAGGGTAACCGAAGGAACCGGGGTCCTCAGAGAAGGCATAGTGGTGAATGATGGAGGCCTCGTTGTCATGGAGACGCTTACCCAAAAACCATTCCTGTGAATTACAAAAAGGTAATTTTGTTGCCACTGCTGTTTACAGCGTCAATTATCATCATCCTTATATGCATACACCAGGAGTAAACAGTCAGCACTGTGCTTTCGTGTGTGTGTGTGTGTGTGTGTGGGTGTGTGTGTGTGTGTGTGTGTGTGTGTGTGTGTGTGTGTGTGTGTGTGTGTG
>JAVDPK010002228.1:198389-220148 GCA_034780415.1 Cichlasoma orientale | reverse complement strand
TATATATATGACGGTAAACATAATAGCACGCAAAAATAAAAATATTTAAGGTAAGCAAGCGTTTTATTTTTTGAAGATCTTAGATGGGGCGTTTCACCGTGTATAAAGTACTGCATGTGTTTACATTTTACAGAAGGAGCCTGCTTGAACAAGACTGACTGCTTTTTTAAATACTTCTGTTGTCACTGAATTGTTAGAAAAATTGTAGCACTAGACTATACGAAAATTAATATTCAAGAACAGAAGGCTTGAGGGGCCCCAGGAGCCTTGTGCTGTTGAGTTTGCATTCGCTTAGACATCTCTCCCTTGCTCACAGTAGCGTGGCACGATTTGCATATTGTTCCTGATCTAACACTGCTTTCCTATCAGTGCTGGTGGATTCAGAAACGCAGTCCAGAAAATACTTGTTGTTTTTTTCTTATTAATGCTTTTCAATAAATATGTTAAAATTATGTCAGAACACCACTGGATCTTTATTTCCCTGCATGTTGTTCAGCTAAAGCGAATGTGGGGAGAAATTACGTCCCTGACACTTGGAAAAATGTCCAGATCAAGCTAAAAGGCAAAGATGGTCAGCAAAGCACTGAGGAACTAGTGCTTACCAACTGTTTTTTTAAGCTTGCCTTTAGAGTATGACGGGGTTTTTGGCTTGTCTTTAAAATGTATATCTGAGCAATTCTGTCATCTCCTAATGCAAACATTTAGACTCTGTCACGCCACATTTTTTTGTTACAAAGAAATTAATCAACCGAAACCAAATTTCCTTACTTTGTGTGCTAAGTCTAGTTGCTAAACTAAATCCTGAACAAGCAAGAACCAGACCTGTAGACTGGGTAGCAAAACCTGTCTGGTATGAAACCTATTAAGGACTCAAGTCTGAGTCACACTGAGGACTTTACCTGCTGCACCAAAGAGACTGAAAAATGCTCTAATGAATGTAATTTTCTCAGATAATAATGGTAAAGGCAAAGTATTCTGGACGGGTTGGCAGTCAGATAGAGGGTTAAAATACAGCACATCTCCATTACCCTAATGCACACTTTGAGTTAAATTTCAATTTAAAACTACACTTAAAGAAAATACCCTTGGTCATACAATCTATTTAGAAACAAACGGGCAGTTGGAAAGTTGCATTTTTCCTCCGCCACTGTCCAGACCCAAGTATGTTCAGTGCCATCAGTTTGTCTGTCAGCAACATCATCAAGCCAAATTTTATGAAACCTGGTGGAGAATGAGCAATCATTAATCATTAATTGGGTATGGATAACTTTTTTTTAAACTTTAAGTCTATTAAAGAAAAGATCATCATCATGCATATTTGTCAACTAAAATAACAGAACACAGCCATGCTCCAGTATTGTTTGGCCTGTTGATGTCAAAGTCATACACTTAACCACACTGAGAGAAATTACAAATACAAAAAGAGGTTTGGTTTATGATGTTTATATGCTAAAAAAAATATTGATCATTTTAGCCTGTTGCTAGGTGGCTGCTAGGCAAAATAATGACATCATAATCTGTTCTTATCTGATACAGATAAGAACCTTCAGGGGTCCAAGACGTAGCAGTGTGCCAAATTTGACTGTTCAACTCCTGATGGTCCAGGAGGAGTTTGGGACAAACGCACAGGTTTTTATTGTAGTTATGTTGTTTTTGACAAGTACCTGAAATCATAGTCTGATGTTACTTTTTATAAAATCTTGTTCACTTCTGTGTATTCATTCCTACTATCACCATAGATAAATATAGAAAAAAAAATCCCAAAAAGAATAAGGTTGTTGCAATACTGCAAAATGAGGAAGAGCTGGCTCTGTGAAATACCTTCATTAATAATATTAGATGTGGACAGTTACCTAAAAACAAAGAACATGTCCATCTCATGGCTCACCCCATTAAAAGGCAAAAAAAATCTGCAATACCTACCAAAAAAAGAAAGAAAAAAAAGAAAGAAAGAAACCCACACAATCAGCTATTTTTGTACCACAACTTTTGTAATGAATTTAAAGAAGCAATGGAAAATGTAAACATTTGAAGAAGTCATCAATAAGCAGGTTAAAAAGTCGACCTTTCAGATGCTGCAACTTGTTTTGAGCTGTAGGTACAATAACTTAAGTCTGATGTGTATGGCTGGATTCACTTTTAAGATGTTTACTTTGAAGTTATTAAATTACATAGTGTCACACAGTAAAAAAAAAATACATACTCCCATACCTCAGTGCAGGAGTCAGCTGACCGTCTGACTCCACTGCACACTCGTTACTGCATTAAAGGGAGCAACATTAACAATCAAATACACGTGTTTATCTTTATATATCATGCTTTTGTTATGCAAGAACAAGAAATCAATTATGAAATTTGCTCAAAATTTAAACTGTCTTCTTACATTGTGGATCTTGCAGGTCTTTTCTCCACATGGTGAGACGGCCTTTATAAGTTTACCCCAAATGCATTTTTTGAATGTCTGAATGATAAAACATCCACGGTACCAGTGCTTGTTTCTCTTACTCTACTTACAGGCAGGAAGTTTGGGCAGTGTTGCTACTGAAGCAGTGACACACATTAGTGCTCAAAGCTGATCACTGATTGTGCTGAACAATCTGTGATTAGATTGCAGCACTTGAGAGTTGGTGTAAAAGATTTAATGTTTTTAAAACAGCCCAGTAAGTTTAATGCAGCTACCTTCTATACTTATGAAGTTATGCGGGATAAAAGATGCTGGTAAAAACAACGCAAATTAAAACTTCGAAGGTCTGTAACTGGGACAGTTTTCATATTATTAAAGTACATTTTTTTATGCATTCATTAAATGTACTGAAGTTATTGTATGAAAAAAAGGGGAAAAGCCGCCACTGTTAACAAAAACTGGATTTTATAACACCAGACAAAACAAACTGTGATTTGGAAAGAAGTTAAATAATTGTTTTATTTCCAGTATCTTGTTTCCATAATCACTGAATGTTAAACTCATAAGTTAAAATAAAATCTGGTTAGTTGCCCCACCCTACTTCCTGTACTGCATGCAAACGCGATCCCTCCAGCACCAACTCTGGTTTTAGTGTGACTGGGCAGACATTGTGCCTGGATTAAACCAGTAGCAGTAACACACAGAAACAGTACAACATTCCTCAGAGACAGAAATTCCTCACGGGGTTCTCAGCACAGCTGCACCTTCATTCTGAATGTTCTCATTGAACTATTTAATTCACACAGATGCTGATGCACACTTAAACAGGACAATAATATACTGCTTACATTTTTTAAACAGTGCTCATTGAAAAACTTTAGACATGACTTTATTTTGCCATCTCAAGACTGAAAACATCCCGAGTCACTGTAGATTCATGATAATTAATTCGGTTCATAATTGTAATACTCTTCACTTACCCAGTTTGCAGTGCAGTTTGGGTTCCAGTAGCTTGAAGACTGACATCCGGAGACTCTGAACATCTGCAGTGACCTTTTGCAGCATGTGACTTGGAACCCGCACAATGCCATCTAGTCAGAAACAATTTCAGATAAGCAAATCAAATACGATGCTGGGTTTAAGCCAGTCTATTTATGGAGGTCTGTGGGCCTAAAGTGAAAACCAGTGTGTCCTAAGGCCTTAAATTTTCTTAGACAACAGCTATAACTACTCATCTATCTTATTAGCTGGTAACGCTCAGCTGGTGCAAACAGGGATTAAAGAACAGTTATACATCATACTCATGCATATCCTGAAAATCACTTTAACTTACCACTCCCAGTCTGTTGGTGGACTTTGACGGCCGCACAAATGTCTTCATATCCTTTTAGTAGCTGCCACAGAGATGGCCGCTGAGGATCATCTTTAGGTTCACACTTTCGCAAACTCTTACAGTTGAACAGAGCAGCAAGCAGCGAGTCCAGCCAACACAGGTTGTCACTGTTTCTCCAGAGAAGCTGGTCTGGAACGGGTACAAGTTCTTCCGACTCTCTTAATGATGAACCAGACAAATCTTCGCTTTCTGACTTCATGACCCCGAGGTCCTTACAGTCTTCAGTCCATGATATTTCTGTACTCACTGTCTGCTCCCTTTGAGGACTCGTTAAAACATAGATTTTATTTGAATTAATGTTCTGTTTGAAGTCCAGACTGCTGGATGTGTTTTGCACCTCAGGAAGACTCATTTCATGGTTTAACTCCGTCTTTGATATACCACGAGCACCACAATGAGAAGACAGCGCAGGCTCATCACCATCAGTGGTCAACAAAACTTCCAATGAATGTCCAGCTGAGGCTGAGCACATAGAGGGGGCAAGCCCATCGGCATAAACAGCACTGTCCGAATCCTTTTCCTGCAGCAATTCCCAATTTGCTGCCTTTGCAACTCGACAATCCCTGTGGTATCCATTCAGCTTTTCCCCGTCCGTCTTGAGTTCTGCATGCTGGCTATTTCTGATGGTGTTTACAGCACCATGCTCTAGTGGGCTAACAGGTGTGCCAGTTACACCCTCTGGCCCGGGACCATCAATTTCACTTGATCGAAGACGTTTGAACGAAGGTTTAATCAGCTCTTCCTTTTCCTCTGTGGTGGCATTTTTTCTTTTGCGCCCAACAGCTGGCTCCACGGGATCCAAGCTAGCCAACACATCCTCCAAGGAGCGGCTGACCAGAGGGAAAAGGCACTACGAGGGAACGGATACAAAGAGGTTACCGAACATGCTGACAAAACGAATGCATGAAACCGTGACAGCAGTGCTTGGACTTACCTGTGGGTTTGTGCAGAGAGTGATCGAATCCTGGAGGCTGATGCGGTACGAGCGCAAAGCATAGATCAGCCCTTTCGAGGTACACCAAGGACAGCAGTCCAGTGAAGCCGCTCTTCCCTGAACCTAGGAACAAAACAGTACATGTTAAACCCCCAAACTTCTACAAGGTGTTGTTTCACTATTTCTAAAGTTGTAAACCTAAGACAGTAAACAGCTTAAAAGAAATCAGGAAGCTAGAAAAAGATCTGATTGTTGATATTTATGACCAATTTAGATTTTTAACTGCATATATTTTCATCAGATGAATGACTTTTTAACCATCATTTCTTTCATCTGTCATCTTTTTATATCTTTAAAAACATATTTAAATGATGAATCAAACCTTGATTTACCTTGCAACACCGAACAAGATTTATGTTTTAATGCTTGCCTTGAGGAGCAGTTCAAGTGAGCCAGGACAGGCGGAGTGAAGTACTTGAAAGCAGATGCATACTTATAATAAAATCATATGTAGTACACAGTTTCTCATGTTACAGTGTGATAGATTTACCAATCTCAAGCCTGTCCAAATTAGTAATGTACCAACTTTCGCCTTTTACAACCAAAGATTTCCGTTTTTTGTTTTGGTTTTGTTTTGAATTTGCTTTGGTACTGTCCAGTCACAGTCTTTTTCAAATACAATTCAGCTTTGCGCAAGTGACAAAGAGGAAAACAAGAGGTCTACTGACTTTTCCCAAATACCCCACCAGTGGTGAGGCCAAAGCCTCCAAACCAGTGTCTTCACCAGAAACTGGCAAACAGCGGCCGCTGCTATTCGGGTCCATGGCTGTCCGGTGCCATCCACAATATATAACCATGTCACTGCAAACCGTCTCACCTCCGAGGGAGCTAAAGAACAAGAAGGAAACAGATACGTTATAAAGTTTTGAAGGTACATGGAAAAACGCTTCAGTACTTTGTAAATATATCTTCTGTTAATTTGAAAGTGCTAGCATTCCCTCTAATATATTTGGTTGTGTCGCAAACAATGTTGTGAAATCACTTTATATCTCACAGGCTTGAAACAGTGATGACCCACATCATTAAGGATACATCAATTGTGAAAGTCTAGGTTCATAGAAATGTTTAAAACATTTGCTTGACATCAGTATGTTTTATACATTTCTCATTTTATGCAAGGGAAGTAAACAAGTGCCTATCAGAAAAAATACCTCAATTATTTTAAATCCTTACAGCCATCTTTAAACATCAACTACTGCCATCTGTAAATGTCATCTGTGTTTACCGATAGGAGGATGGCAGTCAGCAAAGATGATATTATCAGATAACGATGTTCAGCCATGATATCAGTGCGTCCCTACTAAAGGAATACATACATACAATACATACATTAAAACCCCAAGCAATCAAAATGTTCCCAAGTGACTGCTTAATCCTTTCACTGGCTTAATGTTTACTCTTAATCTACAGCAAGCCTGAAGGCAGAACAATAGACTCTTAAGCACAGATGATCACTATCCTAGTGCAATTTATCCTAATGCAGAACATGTCTTTCAAACAGATCACCCAGCTGCCTTTTCCCCTATTGTTTCTTACAGAGGGTCTGGGTGCATTTATTTAAATATTTATTTCACACTTAAATGACCAAACCAGCAGGTTACAGAGAATGACTTTGTGGGATTTACAGCAGAATTCCTACATCAAATTACCTTACTCTTCTAAGATGGTCCAGGCAGGGCTGCAGCTTGGTTATGTTTACTCCAAATTAGTTAAGTGTATTTGTGATAAGGGTCTCATTCACGTTTCTACATTCCTGCAAACGAGGTTCACAGTATATAAACATACAAGACTTTACCCCCACGCTGCCCACATCTTCTCCAGATTAGCAGGATTTCTCCACATTTAATTTTACTTCATCATGTTTTATTATCAGGAATGCCCCAGGACACAAAACAGAAACTAGTTAAGCTTCCTAGTATACATGAACAACTAAAAGCTATTTAACAGTAACAATGGCAAGCATCTACCTATCTGTGATTCACAATTAAATATTTTAATCAACTGAAGATGTAAAACACACATCTTCCTGGATAACATAAACATATAGTGAGTAAATGGACACAGATAAAGGAAAACACCCCAAAGAACTCATTTTTAACGTAAATCAGGAGAACACTGATTTAATAAAACGCTTATTTCTCATGAGCTTGCTAATGCAGTGAGGGCATACCAATTTCATTTGGGAGGGAATCACATCTGTTAAACCAGCCTGCATGCTCGGAACTATCAGACCCTGAGCCTGGAAGCTAGCATGCTAAACCCTTAGCCTAAGGCCGAGCGGCCGCTTAACTCACTGCTAAATTTGATTCTTCGTAAAAAAAAAAAAAAAAAAAGAAACATACGTACCCAAACCGATGTTAAATAGTATTTGCTACGACACCGCTGGAAGGTGAAATCCGTACACAGAGAGCCGTATTTACTGAGTCCCGCCAGTGGAGTGAGTCCATGTGCATGTTTCTGCGACTTCGTATCACAAACGCTTTCCCTACCGCCGGTTTGTGCACCGGCCTTTTTCTTCCCCCCTCCTCCATCACTGAAGGTTCCGCTGGCCCCCACTCGGCAGCTCAAATGAACTGCAGTAACCTGGGCTGAAGTTATTGTTCATATTGACACAATATTATCACCAATAATAGGAGGATACTAATATTATTGTAAAAAATTATTACTGGTAGGATAATATTGAGGATGTCTGACATAGTAATGATAATTATTATTGCACAGATTTATTTATTTTTTTACTAATGACACCTTTTACAGTTATTATTCTAACAAGTAATTGGATGACAGTGATTTCCTCTTTCTTGCCTTCTTTTTTGTTATTGTAACTTGTTTGTTACTATTATTTATGCAAATCTGTGCACATTTCTTTTTATTTTCTACCCAACAAAATCCTTTGGATTTACTGAGTGGCTCACTTCCACAGCATGTTGTTTGTCCCGTCTCTCTCCCCTCAGCTCCAACCAGTCGCAGCACGACTGCCCCTCCCTGAGCCTGGTTCTGCCGGAGGTTTCTTCCTGTTAAAAGGGTTTTTTCCTTCCCACTGTCACCAAGTGCTTGCTCATAGAGGGTCGTTTTGACTGATGGGTTTTCTCTGTAATTATTGTAGGGTCTTTACCTTACACTATAAAGCTCCTCGAGGTGATTGTTTGTTTTGATCTGGCGCTATATAAATAAAATTCCATTGAATTAAATAAATTGGAAGGACAGACCTCGGACCAGACCCCCAGCAGCTGGGGATATCCAGGATATGATCTGGACAGACTGATGTCAGAGGGCCTCAACCCCACTTGCCCACCTCCAAACAGAAAGTTGCCTCTTGTAGGGGAGGGGTTCTAGAGGGTTTCCACCTGTACAGGCCAGCAACCTCCCACAGCAGGACATATCACTGAGATCAAGGAGGCGGCGCATGTGTACCTTATCCCATCCACCAGTTGGGCCTCCTGGTTCGTGCATGAGTTGCTAAAAACAGCACTTTCTGTTTTTATTATTTTTAAATGTTTTTATTAATGAATCATTTGCATTTTTCTATGCTTCCTCTTCCCTCTGTCTGCAGAGTGGGTTTTTTCACCTGAGTTAACCGCAACGACATAACTGATGTATTTTAAACAGATATAAAAGAAAGAGAAAGTAGCTAAAACATTAAGACAAAAAACTTGATTTGACAAATGCAATGGCCTGTATTCTCCCCTCTTTATTAGTGTTTTGATATCTGCTATTGTGTTTTATGTGTATAGTGTTTTCTATTTTATCCTTCTTCTCTGTACTTGAGCTGCTGTAATGCGCAAATTTCCCCATCGAGGGATTGTTAAAGTTTTATCTTAAATGATCTTATTTCACTTTACATATTTTGTAAATAAGGATGATAAGGGTGACTGTATCTTATCTATTGATTTGTACTTGTCAGCCCACTGTATGCTGAATTTTGGCTGACTGGGTGGTGGTGGGATGGTTTTTACATATGTCCCCAATTTCAGTCCATAATACAAACCCTTGCAGCTTCAGCACCTCCTGCTCTTGTACCCCACACACAAACACACACACACACACATATGCACACACACCTCCCTCAACCCAATCCCGCCTCTTGCATGGCATGTCCCCCCACCCCCACCCCCAGCCCCCCACCCCTTAAGCCCCTCCTGTATCTGCTGCTCTCCTGTCCTCTATTTTCCTCTTGATGACAAAATGAATTTGCATATTTTTCCCAGGGAGCGTTCATTAGAATGCATAAACCGGCCGCCTCCTAGCCTCACAAGCAGGCTATAGCTTTCCGCCGTGGCATCTCCTGATGCAAAATGAGACACAGACAGGCAGCATCACTGGCAGACATGTGGCCTGAGTCTGGGTTGTGATTGGCATTTGGAATCACTTCACCGTTCCCGTTCTTAATTCAAGGATAAGAATAAACTCTGTCAGCCATTTTTCTTTGTTTCTACATTAGCTGCAAAGAAGAAGCATCTTTATTTATACTCCTTAAACATATAAAGAAACAATTCATGCTATGTAAACATGCACAATTAAAAAGAATATTTACTGTAGGAAAAGATTATATTTGAAATCATCATAGGCTGTGGCCACGCTCTTTATTTGAGCACCCCACTCCACCTCCACCAATCACATTTAAACACGTAGACAAACCTTTCAAGTCAAATTAAATTATTGGCTTAAATCCACTTTGTGCAGAATAAGTCATTTTAGGAAGGGCCTCTGTCACAGTCTGAAATCACAGCCCAGGATTTTCTTTTCTGTGCTGTGGAGGCTCATTTTGCCTTTATTGCCATCTAACTTTTTTTTTGCCTATTGGTGGCGCTGGAGCTGAGGTCCCAAAGTTACAAAATGTGCATTTTATATGGTGAAAGTCTGATTCTATACAGCATATTTGTCTGCACAATTGTTCTATGTAGTAATAAATAATTATTTATAACCCTGAGTTATACTCAATTATATTAGTGTAATAGCATTTTTTTTTAAATGTCTGCATGTGTTACAAGGTAGGGCACACCACAGCGCCGCAATAAATGAATTCTCCTTGCCTGATGCTAGAACGAGGCCACTTGGCACTAAAACCCATTAGGTTGTTCTCAGCAAATGCCACGTCTAGAACCTAAGTTTTCACAGTCTGTTAATAAGACATACGAGTTTGTCACCTCTTGGCTGAACTCGAGCCAAATTACTAAACTGCATAACAGTAATACACGGAAACATGGAACAGATGCATGTTATAAAGGGAAAAGTGGCAAAAACCTATAAAACATTATAATAAATGATCAACTGGGAAGGTACTGTTATAAACAATATTGGTTAATCTGGAACAAAACAGCTTGCAAAATTAATATAAAAATATATACTGTACCTGCATATGTGCTATATCTGCTTATTACGGCTGTATACTGTGGGTTGCACCGGAAAGGATTCATGGATGGACAAAATGAATGGACTCCTGGCTGCTGTTTTATTCTTTCTTTTTGGGTATATTGGAATTTGAGTCTATAATGATTTTATTACATATTTTATAACAATGTGCCTGGTGTTGAAAGTAAGAAGCCCTCTGCTATGAGGTTATCATATAAACCAAAAAATCTCAGTGCAAAATGAACAAATAAATAAATGAATAAAGTCAGTTCCTGCCTATCAAAAGTCTTATTTGCTGCCTTTGCTTCAAACAGCTGCCCTTTGATCTTCTGAAGTCTTAATTAGGAATAAGTTCATGACCATATTCCAGTCAGGTAATGTATATGAGGCCTGTAGATATCATATTGTGCAGAAAAACAGTAATAGAGAAATGTGCATACAATTTCCCTATTACAGGTATATATATATATATATATTATAATTTGATATCTTCAGCTCTGTTTTTATCTTAATGTTAATGCGGGGTCATAAACAAACATAGTCAAAATCACTGAGTGAGTGCTTACTAAACTGAATTATCATAGAAACTAGAACAAGAAAACACTGCTGGTATAGTCAGTGCACTGACTTTCTCTCGATAATGGGCTTAAATGAAAATCATAGATAATACACTGATCACAAGAGAGATCATTAACTGAATTCCTATGGCTTTCATTCACACTAAGACCTAAATCCTTTTTTAAAATTTCATATCTGAGCTTAACTACTACATACAGGACGAGTTATGGTTTCTTATGTCTTTTACACGTGAATACGCGGTGTTCTTCCTATGCATTTTTAAAGATATAATTTGCAAATAAGCTCACGTGTATTGTGGTGAATGCACAATGGAGCCTGTTGATGAGGAGAGCTACAACCCATCCAACACAATCCGACAACATTTTACGGCCGCCTCGTTCGCTGGCTACAAGCGCTCCTCGATGTCTCATTCATTTAGCTTGGCTACTGTACACTGAGCTCAACGTAGTGAATTCAATACTATGGCAAACACACTACACTACTACCAGCTCCAGCATGCTCGGACAGAAATATTTTTGTATCCACGCGCCTCATAAAACTTCAGTGACGTTTCACAAAAGGCAACCAATGGGACCTCGTCTTCTATTAGGACAATGAAAAGCCTTCAACCAATCGGAGGAGCGCCAGACTGGGCGCTGTCCAATAGCGTGCGAGCCCCGCCGAGAGTAATGTTAGAGAGCTGAAGACTGAAGACACTGCGTATCGCCTGTGCTCCCTCATACACAGCCATTGCAGACCATTGAGATCCAGCGATAGTCACTGGGTAAGTATCACACACACGAACATTTTAAGTGTCCGTAAGGATGAAAATGACGGTAACATTCAAAAATATCTTACTTATACGTATGCCGCGGTTGAATGCGAAGCCTTTTACTGCTTGCAGATAATTTTATTGTGGGAAACCTGTAAAAAACAACAAAATTGCCGGCGCTAAGCAGGTAACGTTACATTACTCTGCCTGGGAGTGAGGACCAGACGCTCTGGAAAAAGGAAGAAATGAAAATTAACCTTGACGAAATTCGACGCAAAACGTCGATTTCGTTAAATACGAATAATTTTGTATAATACAATGGTGTCGTTTTCGCAAAATGGAGTCGAATCAAATGGTAGTTATCGCGAAAAAAATCAGGAATGTCTAGCGGACAACACGGTTAGCGACAATGGTAGAAGACTCACCGTTAGCTAGCCATTGGCATTGCAGTGCATTGCAAAGCTGAACCGCCTGTCATGCGAAGACTGGAGGAGCGTGCGGAGTCCGGAGACGAGCATCAAAATTTATAAAAACACAAGAAAAAGAGAGAACATCTCGAAATACACACGGACACATGTTTGTTTGCCACACTTCACCCGAGAAGACGGTGAAAAAAATTACCTCACGATCTGCGCTTTACTGTAATGGCTGACTGTATTCGCATAGGAAACAAGGCAGCGAGGCAAATGGGAAGCCAGTGACAGAGGCGCAGTTCGGTTCAACTTTTTCTAACCGTGTTTTCTCGAGAAACAAACTCGTAACTATAAGATGCGACGACGACAAAAGAAAATTCAATCTTTCGTGATTCCAACGACACCAAGGAGAGATTTTTCCGATGCTCGGAAAACGTTTAAATCGGGGCTTGAAATGAAGTGGTCGCCGCGGTCGCTCTGCCCTCTATTGCGTGCAGTGCAATGGCTGAGCGTTGACACAAAGAGAAGGAGCCATATTCTCCATGTTAGTGGATGAAGACGAGCGGCCATTAGGAGCTCATAGAAACCAAGTCAGTAGCACAGCCCGCTCATAGACACAGTACAGACCCAATGTATTACTATACAAGGCGGCTAGTGCAATAGGAATCAATCGGGGAAATATTTTGTCAAGATCGCCGGCTTTCTAGACATATTTGTCGTGTAGCAAAGCGAACTGGGAGGCGGGAGGAGACATTTGAGGGGGACTTTCTTTCATGAAGAAGGCATTCTCACAAAATGGAAGAAGAAATATTGCCGTCGTTGTTGACCTCCTTTTCCTCAACGAGAGCCTTTGCGCCATTACTACTTCGCTCGACGCAGCTTACTTGGACTTACAGTAGCATTTAATAGGAAAATGTAAAGGGGAAAAATATCAGTTTTTAAACATTTTTCAAAAGCCTGACAGATTATTTCCCTAATAAAAGACAAAGGAGACTAATGGGAAATGAGTGTTTATCACATCGAAACGCAGTTTTGAGTGTTGTATTTCCAATAAATACGTGTTTTTCTCTAATTTGTGTCTTTTTGTGTCAAAGTTATTTCTTTGATTAAAAACACGAATACATATAAAACGAAGAGCTTTCAGATTGTCTGTTATTGCCGCAGATTAGGTTTGACGATATTTTTGTTGCAAAAAAGGGGAAAAACATTTTTTTTGCTGTTTAACACCAAATCCACTCACGCAGTCCCACGGGTGGTTAAGGTTTATGCTGTGCAGCTGAACTTTTGTAGTGTGGTGTTTCAGAGTGATACCGGGACGTTTATCGCTGCAAACAAAACGCACATTAATGGGCGCTGCTGTGATGGGATTTCCTTCTTTTAATGCGCAGCGGTGTTTATAGGCATTTTGTAAAGCACCATAATGGGAGCTGACCGCGGATCAGCGACTTTTATGTTAAGGCCACGGCGAAATGGCACCGATAAATAAAATAATGTTCACCGCGTCAGCTCCGTCCGTGCTGGGCGGTTTTATTTTAGAGGACAGCTTTAACTGATCTTAACTTAGTACAGTTTGACAGCGGGGGGAGGGGGCGGGGGGTGAGTAGTGCGTGTGGTCAACAGACGTGAAACATGTCCTCATTGTGCGCGTTGGTGGAGTATTGTAGGTAACTAGGAATGCAAAACCCATTACTTACGTGATACTTATAAATTAATATATTTAATTATTTAAATTACACCAGTTAAGGTTATATTCCCGCTAATAGTAACACAGTTTTGAATACCTGTGCAGTTAAACAGCTTATCTAAATTAAAATTAAATAAATTTAAAAAAAAAAATTTTTTTTTTAATTTTTTTTTTTTTAGATACTGCCGCCAGGATGGGGAAGGATCCAACCAAGCCGAGGGGGAAAATGTCCTCCTATGCCTATTTTGTCCAGACCTGTCGGGAGGAGCACAAGAAGAAACACCCCGAGGCTTCGGTTAACTTTGCCGAGTTTTCCAAGAAGTGCTCTGAGCGATGGAAGGTAGTAGATTTTTTTTTTTTTTTCTTTTTTCCTCCTTAACTGAAATTTGTATTCTTGCTGACAGGACAGGTCAAGGATATATCAGATGCAGGATGTTGTTGGTTACACCTCTTGGCTACAGTTGAACAGGTGCAGGCGTTGTGTAATGAGTAACACTGTCTGAAACCAAAAATAAACAAATAAGTAAACTTGCGAAAGGGGGGGGGGGGTGCAGAAGGTGCAATTAGCGAGATGCCTCTTTGTTTTCAGACAATGTCTGCCAAGGAGAAGGGCAAATTTGAGGACATGGCCAGGCAGGACAAGGTGCGCTATGAGAGGGAGATGATGAACTACGTCCCAGCGAGGGGAGGAAAGAAGAAGAAGAAGTACAAGGACCCTAATGCCCCCAAGAGACCTCCGTAAGTATTGCAAAACCACATTTTAGGATTTTTATTTTTTTTAAAGACTGGTGAGAGAGCCGCTTTCTGAAGAACAAATTAAGTCTAAGTAATGTAAATATTTTTTTTTCCTGTCTTTTCCCCCAGATCTGCCTTCTTCATCTTCTGCTCAGAGTTCCGCCCTAAGGTGAAAAGCGAGAGCCCCGGTCTGACAATCGGAGATGTCGCCAAGAAACTGGGCGAGCTGTGGAACAGCACCTCCTCAGAGGACAAGCAGCCCTATGAGAAGAAGGCAGCCAAGCTGAAGGAGAAGTATGAGAAGGTAAAAAGAGAGCAGCCAGCCAGAGGAAGCCGAATGCCGTCTGAGCTCCGTGTGCCGGGGGGCTCGCTGCTTGTGTCTCAGCATTGGTTCACCGTGTTTCTGCTCCTCCTTTGCAGGACATCGCGGCGTATCGCGCAAAGGGCAAACCAGGCAGCGGAGCGCCAGCGAAAGCTCCCGCCAAGGCGGAGAAGAAAGACGAGGACGACGACGACGAGGATGAAGACGAAGAGGAGGAGGACGAGGACGATGATGAGGATGATGATGAGTAGATGGCAGGTGACATAAAGTGGTCATTTTCTTGTTTATAAAGCATTTAAACCCCTTGTACACACTTCACTTATTGAAAGAAAATACATTAGTATCCAAGGGGTAAAAAAAATCAACAAAAAAGGCTGTGTATATCAGTTGTTTTTATGCTGTACAGTTTTTTTTTCTCCTTTTTGTATAGTTAACACTACACAAGTATCGTGTCTGTATCTTTCTGCCAGTCTTATTTTTCCAGTGGTAGTTCCTAGACCACTATCCTGCCTGGTACAGTGTAAAGGGGTGGGCTTACAGTATTTACCCTAGCTAGAGGTGCACAGCACATAAAAATGTTCTGAGTTAGATCTGAGTGCTTCTTCTTTTTTTCCCTTTACCTGTGTGTTTTTATTTTAAATTACATGACGTATCACAGTTTTACTGATCTTTATGTACCACTGTAATAGCAAAATAAGAAAAAAAAAACCCGCCTTGTTTATTGTTGAAAATTAAATTGCTTCTGATGTCAATAAACTTTTTTTTTAATAAATTGGTTTTGTACTGTGTATAGGGTAAATCTTTAAAACAAACAAAAGGGTTGCTTTATTTGTGTGTGTGTGTGTGTGTGTGTGTGTGTGTGTGTGTGTGTGTGTGTGTGTGTGTGTGTGTGTGGTTAAACTGGTGAAGGTAAGATAAGAGGCTGGATAAATGGCAGCTCTCTGTGAACAATCTTTTCTGCTTATCAGCTCTACCAAAATCAATGTGAGCAGCAGTTAAATGTAATTTAAACTAGCGCCGCTTGCAAATATGCTAGTTTCTCTCTTTCTGGAGGTGAGACGTATATTAACTATAGCACTGCCGTTAAGCAAAACTGACTGGACATCATGATGCCCAGAGACGACTCTGCCCTCGATGAGTTGTTTTTATGAAGTATGACTCATCACAACTGTTTGTATCCTGTGCGTTTTTCAGTCTACTGTGCAAACAAGCCGTGTTAGCGAGGCTTCGTGCCACAGTGGAGGCACACTGAAAGTTGTAGCTTTCCTGCCTGCTCCGCATGCCAACATGCATCAGTGACTCTTCCTGTTTTATTTAGATACAGCTGCTTCATCTCCCGTGCTCTCTTGGTCCCGTCTAGGGTATAAAAAAAAAAAAAAGGGACATTTATGTAAGAAGGATTATGTGCTTTGAAAACGCAGTGACATAAGAATATGGCTGGTGCAGTCAAACCTAAAAGCCACACTTGTACTGTACATCATGGCCTCAGCAGCACAGTCCACTGCCCCCCATGGGAGAGGGCTCATTGAGGAAGGGGCTTACCAACTCCCAGCCTGAGCATATGCAAGTCTGCACAGACCAGGAGCCGGGGTGTAAATTACTAGGATGTGCTTTCTATTGTGCTATATCAGTCTGCAGTAAGGTCAGCCTTGGCCTACTGTGTGAGCTTTTGGTATCAAGTGGGCCAGAGGACAGGCAGACACAGGGCAGCAGCTGACCTCTGCACTGCTTTGATAAAAGCCCAGGCAGCCCCTGAAGGTGTCGGCTTCCTGCTGTCCCTGGGTATCCCTCACACTCTTAATTCTAAATCCCGCCGCTAAAAACGGCTGTGAGGGGTGAGGGGTGGGGATCCTGTTTTGTCGATATCTCCCATTGTTCCTCAAAATTACAGAAGCTGCGCACAAAGCGAACTTGAGGCAAACCCCGCTCACCAAATATTTGACAGCTGCGCGCTCCTCTCAGTGCTGGGTATTTCCCTGCTGTTTCTGCGCTCGCTGTGCCAGTATGCTCTGCTCGCAGCTTACAGCAGACTGTGGAAGCGGTTAAAAGGGTGAATGTTTACACTCACATCCACTGTACGGGCCAGCTGGAGTTGGATTGTGGTGGTGAGTGGCAGGAAGAGGGGAAACTATGCAGAAACAGTTGCAGTTGCCTCGTGGCTGCGCTCAGCTGTTGATCAGTTTCTGTGTGGGCCTTTTCTTTCTTTTCCTTTTTTTTTTTTCAGGCCAGAAGTGCGCATACAGTACAGCAGGCTTTAGCCACACAGCGCCACTGCTGGATCTAAAAGCCCCGCTAATCTCAGCCACCTGGTCTTCTCTGGGCACACCGGGCTCCATCAGCGGTCTCCGGGCGACACCTAGTGGACAGATTGTGCACTTGCATCCAAACTAGTGATGACGTCCATGATTGCAGTTTAAATCATAAAAATTAAAAGTCTTCGGGTTAAATGTTGATTTAAGGTAGAAATCCGTTCTTTCAAGGTTAATGTGCATTTTATTAGTAGACATAAACCTGTGTAGAAGGGAAAAATCTAGAAAAGCTCATGTCTTCCTCAGGTTCTCTAATGATCTTGATCATGACAGATTATGCAACTGGGTTGGCATCCCTGGCACAGCTCTCAAATGGTTCTCATCATAATTATCTGACAGACACTCCAGAATTCATATTAATTCATCTGCAACCCCAGCTCCTATTTTTAATGGTCTTGAGCAGTAATTAGGCGTAACAGTGAAGATGCAAGGAGCAGTGACGGCAGATGCCTGGAGTCAACCATCCAAAGCAATGGACAGTGCACAAGAGAGGTGAGGAGGAGAGTACAGGCAAGGTGGAGATGAGTGTCAGGGGTGATTTGTGACAGAAGGATAGCAGGAGTGAAAGGGAAGTTTTACCAGATGTTAGTGAGACATGCTTCGATGTATGGTTTGGAGATGGTGCACTGACAAAAAGACAGAAGTGGAGCTGGAGGTGGCAGAGGTGATGATGCTGATATCTTTGTTGGGGGTGACCAGGATGGACAACATTAGAAATGATTACATCAGAGAGACAGCTCAGGCTGAGCAGTTTGGAGACAAAGTTAGAGAGGAAAGGCTGAGATGATTTGGACATGTGCAGAGGAGGCATGGTGGATATTACTGGACAAAGGGTGTTGAATATGGTCTTTCCAGGCAGGAGAAAAATAGGAAGACCACAGAGAAGGGTCATGAATGTAGTGATGGAGGATTTGCAGATGCAGGCGTGACAGAGGAGGATGCTAGGGTGAGATGGAGGGAGATTATTTGCTGTGGTGAAGGGAGCAGTCAAAAGAAGAAGAGAGATTTTGTTCATGACAGGTAGGTACACTGTGGTCATAAAGGCATGGACATGGTCAGCAACAATACTCAGGTAGGCTGTGGTGGTCAAACAGCGTTCAGTTGGTACTAAAGGGCTGAAAGTGTGCCAGGAAAATATCGCTCACACTGTTACACCACCACCTCCAGCAGCAGCCTGAGTCCTTGATTCAAAGATGGATCCATACTTTCATGTTGTTTATGCCACATTCTGCATACCTTAGGTGTAATGAGTGGTTATTTGAGTTACTGTTGCCTTCCTGTTTAAAGCAGTGTGGCCCGCTCACTGGATATTTTCTGCTTTTCTCTGTAAACCCTCGAGATGCTTGTGTGGGAAAATCCCAGCAAATCAGCAGTTTGTGAAATAGTCACACCGGCCTGTCTGGCGCCAACAACCATGCAACATTCAGTCATATAAATCACCTTTCTTCCTCATTCTGATGCTCGGGTTGCACTTCAGCAGCTCGTCTTGACTGTGTCTACGTGCCCTAATGCATCGCTTTGCTGCCATGAGACTGGCTGTTAGATATTTGCGCTAACAAGCAGTTGAAGAGGTGTACCTAATGAAGTGGTCTGTAACGTCCAGTGTAATTAAAATGATTTAAAATCCAAATTTATAATAAATGTCTTTGTACTGGCTGTGCACAGTGCATACGAATACTTGCAGGTATATGGAAGCAATATGG
Organism: Cichlasoma orientale; assembly: GCA_034780415.1. Taxonomy (NCBI): domain Eukaryota; kingdom Metazoa; phylum Chordata; class Actinopteri; order Cichliformes; family Cichlidae; genus Cichlasoma; species Cichlasoma orientale. The sequence goes on along the minus strand of JAVDPK010002228.1, from coordinate 201,509 downwards.
AGGGAAACCATTTGGGATTGAAACTGACACAGTAGGCATGTCCTAAATACCGGATATATATTCTATTATTATGACCTACCATGCAACAGTCTAGTAAAACGTTGCATTTCAGGTTAATGGATCCAGTTAGAGGGTCGAATGCAGCTATCACATCAAACTACAGACCTGAAGTTTTAAAAAAGACGGCTTCATGAATTATGAATTATTTGCATTGCTTCATTTTTTTAAAATCCTTTTTTTGTGTTTAGAATATTTTTGCTTTCCTCATTTTAACTCCAGAGCAATCAAATTATGTTTAAACCCACAAATATAAAATCCTGTTGGTAATTGTGGAAAAAGACATAAAGCATTAACATAAGGAAACTTGAGAAAATATCACGGGGAGCTGGGAAGAGATTACAAAATCAATTGCAAATGTCGTTTTCTCAGGTCGTTGCGGCTTTGATTCGTTCACCTCTCGCAGAGCCCGGGGTTCTTTCATGCCTGACGGCTCCATCACTGAAATGCTGCTTTGACGGTGTGCTGCAATACGAGGCTCTCTTTCATCTGTCTAATGGATGTGCATTAAATATCACTCAGGCTTCCAAAGCTGAGGAATGTGGCACCAAAAACAAAACAAAACACAAAGGCATCACTTTAAAGCACAAAACCCTGAAGTCTGAACAGAGACCGGGTGATGGCGCTCAGTCATCCCCTGATCATCTGGTCCTGATAATGTCTTTTCAGCAGCAAAGCTGTTCTCTGAAGGCACTTTGCACAGCCCCAAAACCTGCAGCGCATCATAACTGAGCAGCTATCAAATCTGTGTTCACTGGAGTTTGCATACAGGACTCTGCAGAGGTTCGGCACTACAGGTTGAATAATTGCTTTTTCCTCTGCGTCAGAGAGGACACATCCCAAATACTGCAGTTAAGTTTGTTTTTCTTGCTTCCTTAAAAAAATTAATTTAATATTTTTTCTTTTCTATGGTAGGGACGATCTTGTAACTGAGTGGAAACATTATAGGTGTACACTGCCATGGCAGCATTCATGCATTCATTGATGTTTCCTTAGAAACCAGTTTTACATATATTAGCTTTAGCTTTCTGCGTGCATGTAAGAGTTTATTTTCTGAGGCCTGGAGCATAACGGTGAGCACAAATAACGTGTTTATATACGCCCACCAGCTGCTTTATTAGGTACATCTGTCTGGTATCGGCTTGGACAGATGGGTACACTGTGGCCATAAAGAGACAGCAACAACACTCAGGTAGGCTTTGGTGTTTAAATGATGCTCAGTTGGTACTAAAGGGCCCAGCGTGTGCCAGGACAGCATCCTCCACACCATTACACCATCAGCGGCCTGAACTGTTAACACAAGGCAGGATGGATCCATGCTTTCATGTTGTTTACGCCAAATTCCGACCCCACCGTCAAGATGTTGTGCATTCAGAGATGCTCTTCTGCATACCTTGGTTGTAACAAGTGGTTATCTGAGTTACTGTTGCCATTCCCATTAGCTCTATAGGAAGACAATTCTCCTGTGACCTTTGACATCAATAAGGAATTTTCACCCAGAGAAAAACATCTGACTTCATATTTTTATCTTTTTCAAGACAATTCTCTGTAAACCCCAGAGATGGTTGTGTGGGAAAACCCCAGTGAACAGATCAGCCGGTCTGGTACCAACAAACATACCACATCGAAAGCTCAAAGCTCAGTTTGAACCTCACCAGTGCACCCCGATCGTGTCTACATGCCTAAATGAGTTGTTTCCATGTGGCTGATTAGAGTTTTTTGGTTAATGGAGCAGCTGTACCTAATAATGTGGCTGATCACTATGCAAAAGTATTGATCACCAACACCACTTGCTAAAATGCAGCCCCCAAACCATGACAGAGCCTCCATCATGTTTCACAGATGGCTGTAGACACTCCTGTCCTCCTCTGTATTTCAAATTTGGATTCATCGCTCCATCAGGCCTGTTGCCACTGAGTTTCAGTGCAGTTTCTGTGTAATGTCGTATACCTCACCATTTCTGATGAGGCTTCAGTGAACAGTAGATGGACCAACTGGATTTTTTTTTCACTGTTTCTCAAGGACATGACTTATAGATACTGTTCATCTGCTGTAGATAGTATTTCTTTCTTTGTTTTTAAGGCCTGCCAGTTTTTTTTATCCTCTACTTGTCTAGTTTCCTCAGATTTCACACCAGCCCACCATGCCAAGAAATACCAAGTCTTCAGTAAATATCTCTTCAGGAATCACCTTGCTGGTGCAAAAATAAAAATTTCTGCCTCTTTAAACTGTGTTACCTTTGACATTTTCAAAGATTTAGCTAAAAGAAATGCAAACAATTTTTTGTGACAGGCTGCTAGTAACAAAGTGCCTAAAGATACAATTTCAAATTGGTTCTTTGCTAAATTGTCTGCTATGTGTAGACACAACAGTGGTTCAGCTCTTGAGTTAGGTGCCTTTTTTATGCTTGAAACATTCCTCTGAAAATGGTCAGGTACAAGGACTGGACTGAAAATGAATGAAAAGCAATGATCAATGAAAAACTTTGGAAGGCCTTCAAAAAGCCTGGAGAACTATTGCTCAAGACCACCTTAAAAAAATTAAAGAAAGAAAAGAGGGGTGGCTCAAGACTTTTGCACAGTACTGTACATTTCAGTATATTTATACTGGGCTGCTCTATAGGAAATAACAAGTCTGTCATGATCGTGTCACTCAAACTCTATCATGCTATAAACTCTATGTCCACTTGGTGGTGCTATTGCAAAGCTTTGCAATTTAAAGTTTCCCAGTCTCCTCCTTTATTTCTATGAATGGCACGTCAGAAGAATAAAATATTTCAGTTTAATTTCTCACGGTGTGTTTTTTTGTCTTCTTTCCCCTCTGAATCATTTGCAGGGTGCACACTGCTGGTTTCACATCTATCCCACAAAAACACTACTTTACATCCCTGCATTCACACTAAGAAATAGAGGGACAGGAATGGACCTAAAAAGGTACAAGTCTTTGTCGCTCCAGAACCTGGGAATTTTGATTTTGTGCCTTTGAAGGTCCACATTAAATCACCCCAAAGGTACAAAATCAAAATTCCCAGGTTCAGAGGTACAATGTTGTACCCCACTAGGG